>MU702788.1:75407-122924 GCA_026770625.1 Nicotiana glauca | reverse complement strand
TATATATCATCAAAACAACATAAAAATGTGATTATTTAGGGCGTGATTATAGTCAAATTCACCTATTATCAGGAATCCAAAAATATTTTCCTCTTCTAGGATTTTTCCTTAATAGAGTATTTGTTAAAAAACAGAAAAAACGTGCCCGTTAAGCTTGAGTTTGGAATAGGGTATAGTATTAAGTCTAGAAAATTCAAATTCTTTTATTTCTCTTTTCTCATCTGAGTAGTCAGAAAAAAGAAAAAAAAAAGATGTCAGTTTGTTTACTCTATTCTCGATCTTCCAGAACTACGCAAAGATCTGATTCATGCGAGGTCATGATACGTAGGCAACCTACATAGAGTTCGATCGTATCATTTTTTAATTATTAAAAGAAAAGGAAAGAAAAAAAAGTGGGGAAAATCAAGGAAAATAAAAGAGAGAAGAAAGAAAAAAGAGAGGTGAAGTCATGGGATGTGAGAAATGAGAGGTAAGAAAAGAGTGATAATTCGAAAGGAAAAATGAGGAAGGAAAATGAGCGAGTTAAAGAAGGACGAGGAAAGAAAAGAAAGGAGAGAGGTCAAAATGAACAAATTGGGATGATGCCAACTGACCTTGGTACCCTAGAAGTCATTTTAGAACCGATAACTGTGGCTAGGTGCATTGCACGTAAAGTTAAATTATCTTATGTTAAATGCCCTAACGCTAACATGATGGCTTCATTTTGTTGTGATCATATCAGAAAGGTGGTTGATTTGTGGTTTTAAAGTGGTAACTCTTCTCTACAACACAAAGTCAAAAGACAATGGCAGAGAACAACAAAACTGAGTGGGTTGATACCAATGCCCGAAATCAGCTGATTGAACAGGACAACGGGTTGGTAGAAGAGGTAAAGATGTTAAGACAACACATAGCAGATATGTATCAGGCCTGGATGACTGGGAAGGCACCACCCCCGCCACCACCCAGCTTCCTAGACGCTGTCCTTACTCAAACTCCAGACACAGCGCCAGGCGATCCTCCACCCTCTCCATATTTACCCGCTTATCATAGCTTTCCCAGCCACCCTAGTAGCGCCATCACTCGTCGTCCAACTATCTTTTCCCAAAACTGCCCTCCAGTCACATCCACTGTTCTCGACAATGAACACCCGCCCAAAGATCATAATGCCCAATATTACTCCTCCGAGGTTGCTCACAAGGTTCCCAACTCGCACAAGCAAGGTCTACGGGATGAGCCTCATGTTGAAAATGGAGAATTCACAGGAAGAGAAGGGTCAGATGGGGTACCCAGGAAGCTGAAAAGCGTAGAACAGTCCTTAAGGGACAAGTAAGGAATAAGGGATCAGGGTATCACGGATTACAAAGAACCGTCCGTGTCTCCTGACATTCGCCTACCCATGGGGTTTAAAGTACTAAAATTTAGCTTGTATGATGGATCTGGGGATCCGGTATCCCACCTGAAGGTTTATTGAAATGAAATGAGAAGTGTTGGAGAGAAAGATGACCTGGTGATGGCGTATTTCAGTGAAAGCCTAACTGGGGTAGCTTTGGACTGGCATGGGCGTCAAAATGTCGATAAGTGGCTTACATTGGGTGACATGGCTCAAGAATTTGTTCGATACTTTCAATGCAAATCAAGTGTTACCCTAAACCGCTCCCCGCTATCTAAGATGGAAAAAAAGCCAGAGGAAAGCTTTAGGGAGCTTGGGCTCAGATGGAGGGAGCAAGCTGCTCGAGTCAGTACCCCGATTGGTGAAGAAGAAATGGTTGAACTTTTCCTACGGGCCCAGGGTCCCACCTACTTCAATCATTTGATCCCGGCTGTGGGTAGACCTTTCGATGAAGTGTTAATAATGGGGGAGTTATTAGAAGAGGGAATCAAGTCAGGTAAGATCATGAGTTGGTCGAAAGACATTCCAAATATCCCAGCAAGCTTGGGTGGGGGATGGGGAAGCAGAAAAGATGATCTGATGAGTTTTCCTGATCAACACTCCCAGCCCCGACACCGACCCCGTGAACATCCCCAAACTCCATGTAAGCCACCTCAGTGTTATCCGTCGAACAACACCCGGCCATCTGCCCAACCACCAGGTCACTCCCTAGAGAAGGCACCAACATCCCAAATTTCACGCATGCCTTCACAGCATTTTCAAGAATCCAACAATCCTAGTAAACTGAGGCATGAAGGGAAATAAAGGCAGAAAGGTAATTTCACTCCCATCGGAGAATCCTATACAAGCTTGTTTGAAAAGTTAAAGCATTTTGGCCTGATTGAGCCGCTCCTCGGCTATACGCCGGAACCATATGCAAAAGGATTTGATCCTACTGTGCGGTACATGTACCACTCTAATGTCCAGGGGCATAGCATTGAAAATTGTCGCTCATTGAAAAAGGAAATAGAGAGAATGATTCAAGAAGGGGTAGTTGTGGTCAATGACAGTGTCAGGGAGCATGCGAATCCTCTTGGGAACTCGTTGATTAAAGTTGATAATGGTCTTGGCAGTATTGATGTGAAACTCGGTGGCTAAGATGTCGTGCTTGGTAATTGGGAAGACGCTCTATTTCCTGGTCAACCAGGTTGGAGTTTGGTGGTTTATTTTGTTGTCATTTCTGTTGTCCGGGTTATTTCAGGGTTGTAATCCGGATATTGTCTTGTGACTCAAGCTCTTCTATCTTTTCATTTTGCCTGGTTTGTTTAGTCGCAATAGCTTGTTTAGTGTTGTCTAGGTTTGTTCAAGGGTTGTGACCGTAGTCTAGTTTGCTTGTTTTGTTGTTTAAACCCTTTCACCGTCAGTCTAAGGCAATTCTCTATTTTCTGCTATTTCTAGTCATTTATGTTTAGTTCTTTTCTCCTCTTATAGTTCTTTTCATGCTGGTTCAAGTGACATGACATGCACAGCATAATTCTCAGCATGATCTTTAAAAATCAGTTTAGCTAGGAAGCAATGAGACAATTTTGAAGATGCAGGGGCACTTGAGGAAAATAAGAAAAGATTTGGACACTTTGAGATTATTTGAAGCACAAACCATGTGAAACTGGGGCAGATAGAACATAAAGAAATACTGTTGAAATGCATCATGCCGCATCGGTTAGAAGCCAAAGGCAAGTCTGCCCAAATTGACAGGGTTGTTCGTGGTAACGATAGTGAGAGTGTTGTCCAATGGTGCTTTGTGTTTAACAGATATAGAAGGCATATGTGTGGATATGGTTATCAAGTCTGGTACAATGAAAAGATGTTATGAATGTTTTCCTTGGTTTGTTTAAATGTGTTGTTTGTACTTGGCATGTTTTGAAGATTGGAATGATGAAGGCATTTTGTTCTGCTATCCAAACACTTTATCCTTCGTTACCCCTTTGTGCCTTATTTATCTTCTTTCATACCCCTCTTTCGGAATCAACAGCAAAGATCAGAAACACAAGCGTGAAAGATAAATAAAAGAAAAAGAATGAAAAGAGAGAGAAGAAAAAGGAAGAAGAAAAAAAAGGAAAAAAGAAGAAAAAGAAAAGAAAAAACAAAATAACAAAATAACGAAAGAGAAAAAAAAGAAAAAGAAAAAAAAAGAAAAAAAAGAAAAGAAAAAACAGCAATAACAAAAGTAGTCACATGAACTACGTTCGACTTGATTCCGAAAGGATACGTAGGTAGCCTCTCTTTGGGGTTCAGTTACACCAAAATAAAAATCCAAAAGTCCCCAAAAAGCACTGGTGCAGAAGTTGGGGTTGTCGTGAGAAATCTGATTCCGAAAGTTATAATTTTGAACCCATGTTGAATTGTTTTGCGCCTTTGATACCCTTCCTTTCTAACCCTATCCAAAAGCCCACATTATGTTCCAAAGAAAGACCTTCCGATCAGTTTTCAAGAAATGCCAAGTCAAGCGAGTAGAGGTGAATCATATCATGGGCAACACTCTGGTCCAAGCTGAGAGAAATAAAAAAAATGAGAGAGTCTTGTTGGTGAAAACCTTCACGGGCACCATAAGGCGACGGTGAGATGAGAGAAAGACCAAAATGAGAGAGTCTTATTGACAAAAACCCTCACGGGCACCATAAGGCAATGGTGAGATGAGAGAAAGACCAAAATTAGAGAGGCTTGATGGTAAAAACCCTTCGGGCACTACAAGTCGGATAAGGACTGTGAATCAGATCGGGTAAGCGGAGCATTGAAGCCCAGTTTCATGGTGAAAAGGTACAACAAGAGCTGAACATCAGATTTGCCAAACAGAGTAGGCTGCAGGTGCATGTCAAGGTTGTTAGAGTCGGTATCCACATCCGATATGTTTCTACTTTGTAGTTTTCTTGTTAAGAATCATCTCTTTCATTGTCATTCTACTATGTTCCTTTTGTCTTGTTTACTTCCTCCTCTTGAGTCCGTTTGGTCATAACAAGTGAGAAATGACTTCAAAATTTGCCACCAAGCTTTCCAATTAAACAAAACGGGATTTGGTAAACACATCAAACCGTCAAGTCAGGAAAGAACAGCAGGCACATTTAGTTGGCAACAATCAACATGCTTTTGGATCCTTGTGAAACACAAAGGCTTGGTATATGTCAATTCATGAATGATGCAAAAAATGAGGGGTTAGGGCGAAAAGATCAAAGGTATTTCCTGTGATAAGCTTGATAAAAGGGTGTTAATCCAGTGACGAGCAAGACCTTCCAAGCAGAAGTCAAAGTTATCATGGCAAATGGGGGGAGCTGTAGACCTCAAGGACCGGACCAGGGGTTTAAGTCAAGAAAGAACAACATATATCTTGAGTGGGTGGCAATTGACGTGCTTTGGGATTCGGGTGAAATACAAGGGTTTGGTATGTATCAATTCAGGAACAATGCAACAGATGGAGGGTGTTAGGTGAACCGATCAAAGGTATTTTTGGTGAAACACGAAAGGTCTGGTACATATAAATCATGAACAATGAAACAAGATGGAGGGTGTTTGGTGAATGGATCAGAGATATTCTCTATGGCAAGGGTAACAAAGAAAGTGGTTAGTCAATAAACAAGCAAGGTCTTCGAGTGGGAATCAGTTATCGTGACAAGTGAAGGAGCAACAGACCTCAAGGCCGAGGCCAGTGGTTAAATCAAGAAAGAACAGCATATACACGGAGTGGGGGCAATGGGCATGTTTTGGGATTCATGTGAGATACAAAGGTTGGGGAGGTGCCAGTTCATGTAATGCAAATAGAGGATATTGGGTCTGAAGGGAGAAAAGGTATTTTATGTGATGAGGACGACATAGAAAGGGGTTAGTCCATGAAAAAGCAAGGTCTTCGAGTGGAAATCAGTCATCATGGGAAGTGAAGGAGCAATCCCCCTCAAAGTTCAAGGCCACAAACCAACCACCACATTTTAAACTGACAAGATTTTTCTTAGATTGAAACAGGGGCAGAAAGTTTTCGTTGGTTTCGGAGAAACCCTCCTTAGGGAAAAAGCAAACACCAAAACAGGTTTGACCATAAATTCTCAGGACCCTCTTGGAAAATGGGACTTAGTTTAAATTTCAAAACAATTATGAGTAGCATAATTTAGCATAAATATACCCCAAAGGAATATAAGTTGGTTTCAAAGTTTTCATGTTTAAGATAGGATTCAATTAGAAGTTTTGAAGACCCTCCTAGATAATGGGACGTAGTTTAAGGTCTACTTAGATAACAAGATATAGCGGAAGTCATACCTTTAAAAGACATATCTTAGATGTAAAATTGTTGTTTTTTTAAGAGTTGTCAGGACCTACCTGGATAATAGGACCAAGCTTTCAAATTTTTAGTAACATTTGGCAATACGATTCAGTTTAACACACACATATGTGCCCAGCCACCAAACTGGGGCAGAAAATCTTCTTTGTTTGTCTATTTTGTTAAAATCAAGCGCTCACCTGGAGAACAAAGGAATACATTTCAAGTTTCAGCAATCAGGCGCCCACCTGGAGAACAAGGGAATACATTACAAGTTTCAGCAATCAGGTGCCCACTTGGAGAACAAGGGAATACATTTCAGTTTCAGCAATCAGGCGCCCACCTGGAGAACAATGGAATACATTTCAAGTTCAGCAATCAGGCGCCCACCTGGAGAACAAGGGAATACATTTCAAGTTTCAGTAATCAGGCTCCCACCTGGAGAACAAGGGAATAAATTTCAAGTTTCAACAATCAGGCACCCACCTGGAGAACAAGGGAATACATTTCAAGTTCAGCAATCGTGCGCCCACCTAGAGAACAAGGGAATACATTTCAAGTTTTAGCAATCAGGCGCCCACTTGGAGAACAAGGGAATACATTTCAAGTTCAGCAATCAGGCGCCCACCTGGAGAACAAGGGAATACATTTCAAGTTTCAGCAATCAGGCGCCCACCTGGAGAACAAGGGAATTCATTTCAAGTTTCAGCAATCAGGCGTCCACCTGGAGAACAAGGGAATACATTTCAAATTCAGCAATCAGGCGCCCACCTGCAGAACAAGGGAAGTATAATTCAAGTTTTAGCTTTCAATTTTTTAGTAATATTTGGTAACATGATGCGCCCAGTCACCAAATTGGGGCAGAAAATTTTCTTTGTTTTTTGTCTATTTTGTTGAAATCAGGCGCCCACCTGGAGAACAAGGGAATACATTTAAGTCAGCAATCAGGAGCCCGCCTAAAGAATAGAGGCATTTATTTCAAGTTTTAGCAATCAGGAGCCCGCCTGGAGAACAGAGGTATTTATTTCAAGTTTTAGCAATCAGGAGCCCGCCTGGAGAACAGAGGCATTTATTTCAAGTTTTAGCAATCATGAGCTCGCCTGGAGAACAGAGGCATTTATTTCAAGTTTTAGAAATTAGGAGCCCGCCTGGAGAATAGAGGCATTTATTTCAAGTTTTAGCAATCAGGAGCCTGCCTGGAGAACAGAGGCATTTATTTCAAGTCTTAGCAATTAGGAGCCCGCCTGGAGAATATAGGCATTTATTTTAAGTCTTAGCAATCAGGAGCCCGCCTGGAGAACAGGGGCATGTATTTCAAATTTTAGCAATCAGGAGCCCGCCTGGAGAACAGAGGCATTTATTTCAAGTTTTAGAAATCAGGAGCCCGCCTGGAGAACAGAGGCATTTATTTCAAGTTTTAGAAATCAGGAGCCCGCCTGGAGAACAGAGGCATTTATTTCAAGTTTTAGCAATTGGGAGCCCGCTTGGAGAACAAAGGCATTTATTTCAAGTTTTAGCAATCGGGAGCCCGCCTGGAGAACAGAGGCATTTATTTCAAGTTTTAGCAATCGGGAGCCCGCCTGGAGAACAAAGGCATTTATTTCAAGCTTTAGCAGTCAGGAGCCCGCCTGGAGAATAGAGGCATATACTTCAAGTTTTAGTAGTCAGGAGCCCGCCTGGAGAACAGATGCATATAGTTCAAGTTTCAGCAGTCAGGAGCCCGCCTGGAGAACAGAGGCATACATTTTAAGTTTCAGCAGTCAGGAGCCCGCCTAGAGAACAAAGTCAGGAGCCCGCGTAAAGAACAGAGGAACACATTTCAAGTCAGCAGTCAGGAGCCCGCCTGGAGAACAGAGGAATACATTCAAGTTCAGCGGTCAAGCATCACTCGGAGAAAGAGAAAACATCTCAGATTAAAATTCAAGGATGCAACAAAAGAAGCTCGCAGCAATAATGCAAGTCAACAGTCAAAGGTGAACAACATAAGTTAGTCACAATAAAGAAAAAAGAAAAGGGCAAGAAGTTAATCCAAATGCAGGGGTTTATGGAAGATATGAGCTTCTCAAGACATGGTTGAGGTCACAAGCACTACATATTCGGTCTTGATCCGAAAATATGACGAAGATGGAGCTAGCACCTGCAACTAGCAAGCGTCAAGGTTCAAAACTAAAGTCTGTATGAAGAACCATTCAAGACTCACGATCAAGCTTCAAAAGACTTATAGATAGGAATCTTGTAACTCGTAGTTGGCAGGCTTAGCTATTCTTTTTCATTTATTTTGATTTTTATGTAATAACAGGACTGCAGACCGGAACCTCGGCAGAACGGCACCTCGACCGAACTCTCCACCTCGGCATACTCTATCATCTCACTCATTTCTGAACTACACTGACCTGATTCCTTTATATCCAAGGATATGTAGGCAACCTCGGAAGCAAGGTTCGGTCAAATCTTTCAAAAAATGCTTCCCATGGAGTATTCAAACGGGCAAAAATACTCTTATCCGCTCACTTTATCTTTGCCCGAAAACTCTTCGTGTTTCCGAGCAAAGAGGGGAAGCTGTGAGCACGTGATTTTTGACCTATATGAATTACTCCCATAAAATATCATAAAATCATTTTTCCCAATTTTTTCAATTTTATAGGAATTTTTGTAGAATTTTATTAATTATTTACATTTTTGTGCGTATGTAATTTCCATTAAAAATAAAAAAAAATACCAAAAATACCCTGCATTGCATTTACATTTTGTGTTTACATTTTAGGATTAATTTAGTTAATTATTCGCTTTAGTTAAGATGAAAATTACAAAAAATAACTCATTTTTACATTCTTAGCTTTTAATTTTGGATTATTGAGTTTTCTCTTTCAATTTAGGATCAACTAGTTTTTATAAACATTATAGTTAGATAATTAGCTTAATTTTATAATTTGAATAAATTTAGGAGTTTAATTTAGATTTTTAATTAATTAAAGAAAGAAAAAAAAATTAAAACAAAAACCTGGTTTTAATTTGAATTGGGCCAAACCATTTTAAAAGCCCAAATCTTTCCCTAACATAGCCCAAACCGGGTTGACCCAATACCCAACCCTAAGACCTAGACCTATAAAGCTAGACCTAGAGTAACGCCTAAGGAAAAAAAAACAAAATAACGCCTAAAATATGGAGGCTTCAGCTGCAATTCACGAGACCCACCCACCCCATCGAATCATCTTCTTCTTTACTGAAGAAGCAGCCATCTCCATAGTGTCCTCTTAAGCAGAAAGAAAACAACGACCATCCTCCCTCTATAGATAACACAACAACCGTCTTCAACTCCAAGATCCCAAGCTCCATGAATGACCAAAAAAGACCTTAGTCTTGAACCCAACACGCAAAAACAGACCTAGCGCAGACCCAAAGAACCTCCCATCATCGCTGTTTCTCATCTTCAACGCACACAGCACACAGCCGCGTTGAACCAGCCTCGCTGCCATCTCCGCCAGACATCCTCATTTCTAAAACCGTCCTGCCCTTCCTCTCAAACTCAAACATACACATAGTAGCAAAAAAATAGAGTAGGAAACGGGAAACTGAGGTTCGAGGTTCAGGTCAATCGCCGGTTCGAATTCGGGTCCGACGAGATCATCCGTTCATTAGTTCCGGTCTGGGTCCGATTTAACGAGTCAACGGGAAACTGATTGTTCACTGTTTGCAGTTCTTTAATCAAGTGATATCAAGAACCCATTATTTTCTTGTTAGTTGAGTCTGCTTATTTTATTTTTTGTCATTTCTATTTTTGGTTCATTTGGAAAAAGCAAAATAAAGCTTCTGAAACCATGCAAGATTCCCTAGAGTTTTTGGTGCATGTTCTCTATTGGTTTGGATGTAACATTGCATTTTCACGTAACTTGATTAGTATATTAATTTCTGTTGGATTTGCTAATTATAAAGTGTATTGATTGATTTGCTAATTATAAGATAAACAAATTTTTCTTGTTAGTAGGAAATAAATCAATATTTATGAATACTAGTAGTTTGCTTTTCGGTGCGATTAATAATATATCATCGTGACTATGGGTTTGGTTCCCATGGCGTAGTTGTGATATTTAATTTTAATTTAGTGTTAAGTATGAATATCCGTAGTTCACTTGGTTGAATGCTTTTCCTTTAAATAAATTGAGGCGTGCCAGGCCGAACAAAAATGATAATTGCATGACCCTCATTTTAATCAATCATGTTTATCCTTAAAACTCGAGGCGTGCCATTTAGCATATTTCATGGCCCTTGAAAAGTACAAAACGCGTAGTTGCTTTAGGTGTGTGATTAATAATATTACTTTCCTAAACTCGGGTGCACATTTATGTGACCCAAATCCAAATCCCAACGAAGTTAAAATATGTCAAAAATCACGGGTGCATTTATGTGATGTGGTTCGAGACGTGTTTTAACGACGTTGCAATTCTCTTTAAAAAATAATAATAAAAGTGGTTAAAAGTAAAATTTGCACATAGGTTCGTAATTGTTTAAAATTAGGTAATTTAAGCCGAATATGACAGTTGAGCGACCATGCTAGAACCACGGAGCCCGGGAATGCCTAACACCTTCTCTCGGGTTAACAGAATTCCTTACTCGGATTTCTGGTTCGCGGACTGTTAACAGAGTCATTCTTTTTCTCGATTCGGGATTTCCACCGGTGACTTGGAACACCATAAATCTCCCAAGTGGCAACTCTGAATCTTCTAATAAATAATCCCGTTTCGATTGTCACTTCAAGTTGAAAATAACTCCCTTATTATTATACCCTTCCGGGGGTATAGAAGAAAAAGGAGGTGTGACAAACGTAAAATCCTTGGTTTCTTATAAATATCTCATAACCCTCTTACCAGCTTTTAGTGGTCAAGACTAGGGTTACTTTGATATCTACCAAGTGATAATCGGCTTAATGTATGCATATTTTGATATATATCACCTCACATTTTGCTCATGTCTCGAAGATTTGAGATGTATAATAGGATGATTTGTGCTAAATTGTTGTATTTCTATATGTAGGAATCATTCAAATGTAACTTGGGATGAAATGACGCGAATTGGAGCGAAATTGGGAATAAAAGGCAAAAAGTAAAATTTGAGGGCCACAGTCAGCTTGGGGTGCTGGCTGTGGCGCAATTTGGAGTAGCCTTAATTTTTGAGCGCCGGGGCCAGCGCCCCTCACTGCCCTAGACGCTCAAGATGGGAAAGTTGCCTTTTTTGAATAGGACTCGATTATTTCGATCCCTAGACGCCCCCAACTCATATAAAAGCCAACCAAAACCTATTTTGAAGGGGGAACACAATTTTGAGAGAAGAACAAAAGTGCTAAACACTCGGAAGCACAGATTTGATCAATTCTTTCATCCTTTTGCTAGTACTCCTTGATTTTATGTTTGTAAACATTATTTTTTATGATTGTATGAACATGAGTGGCTAAGAACCCAATTGTTTTAGGGTCATGGGTGATACATGAATGTTTATGTTTGAAGTTTAATTTGACGAAGTTGATTTAATCATATTGGATTGTTTATTTAGTTGTGTTCTTAATTATTTTGCTGGGTAGCTAATAGTGAAATACTATCTATGAATCTAGAGTTGAACTCGAAAGTGATAATTCTAGATTGCATATAGAATTAAATAGAGCAAGTTCTTGAACCTAGACATCGGGAAACATATTCTCAATTAGGATAGACATATACCTAATTGCTTGCTTAGTTGAAATACGAGAATTGTAAATGCATTCTTATTAATCTTAATTCCATAGACATATAGGTATTAAGTTAGCTTGAAATTTGAATAGGTAAGTAAGAACTCGACAGATTCTTATGAGTAATATCAACCATGTCAATCAACAATTCAGATAAATCAATTAGTCATTTTAAGCCAAGAACGCAACACGATTGTTAGCTAACCTGTGACCCTGGAATATCCTCTCCTACTGATTGTTATTCGAATTGCTTAATTATTTTTAGTTAATTCATTACTTTATAGTTTTAGATAGTAAATTAGTCACTTAGATAATTTGCGGGAAATCTCTTGAATCAATAAGTTATTTGAGTTTGAATCAGTCAAAAGTTAATCATATGTAACGACCCAAATTTTCGTTCTAAGAATTCGCATTTCCATTCAATGGCTTAAGACCTTGAGAAGCTTCATAATATGCATCACGACCCACATGTATGGTCGAGTTTGGTATTCGTAAGATTCGGAGTTATATTTTTAAAAAAATCAAAATCTTATTTTTGAAGCTCAAATGGAAAAAGTTGACCGAAGAGTTTACTTTTGAGCAAACGGCCCCAAATTAGAATTTTAATAATTTCAATAGCTTCGTATGGTGATTTCAGATTTAGACGCGTGTCCAAATTTGGATTTGAAAATCCATAGGACAATTTGGCGCATTTAGGCGAAATAAGCAAGTTGACGTGTTCTGATTATATTATTTTATATATGAAAGAGGTCTATTACCATGATGGATACCAAATGGATATGATAAAAATTTTACGAGGTGTACTATATGATATATGGGGTCTAAGGAAAGTCCTAAGTCTAAGCCAAGTTGGAAACTTACATAATATACAAAATTTGCAAATGAGTACGCACAAGACCTCACTTTGGACAAGCATATATACGTGGATATAACGAGTTGTGTGATTCAAAACCTATAAAATTAAAGCTCTTTGAGTTCAGTTTCCATAGAATCAAATCCTTTGTCATTTGGATGTGCATACAGAAAGTTATGACCATTTTACCGGATATGTGTCATAAGTGCGCCCCAGCGCGCGGCCGCGCTGAAACCGCGGCAATTCAAGAGTTTTCTGCCTATGAGCACAGAGGAACACGGCAGGAGCATGGTGGAGCACGTAAAATCCCTAAAATACTCCTAGGCAGTGTAAAAACCGAAAGGGGGGTCCGAAATTCTTCCATTTTTGGTCAGTCAAGCTCGGATTTGGGCAATTCCAAAAAGGGTTTTCACGATTTCGACTTGGGTAAGTGTTCTATATCCGGAAGTGATTACATTTCATGAATCTATATCAATACATTTATTTCGAATTTGGATGAAAGAAATTAAAGTTTTTGTAAAACTTTTCAAAAATAAAAATTTAGGATTTGAAGGTCCATTTGATATCGGAATTCAATAATTTTTGCATGGTTGAACTCGTATCGGAATGGGTTGTCAAATTTTATGAGTTTTATCGGATTCTGAGACGTGGGCCCCACGAGCAATTTTGAATGAAATTTCATATTTAATTTGGAAAATGTGTAAATTTATATGGAATTAATTCGTACGATTTATATTGAGTATATTGAATTATTATGATTAGATTTGAAGCTTCAGACAAATTCGCGAGGCAAAGGCTTGTTGGAACTTTGAATTGGTTGCAAAGCGAGGTAAGTGTTTGGTCTAACCTTAGCTTGAGGGATTAGGAGTTGTGTCCTATTTGTTATGCGTTATTTGTTGAGTATGACGTATAGACATGGTAACGAGTATCTATACATTGGTGTCAAGCATGCTCGTGAGTCTTATAATTTGATTAATATGACTCTGTTTCGTATTGTATATGCTCTATATGATAATTTCTATTAAGGAATATGACTTGTGGAAGTATTATTGTTAATTGAACATGGTAGAGCATTGGCTCAAGTTGAGAATTAGATTGTTGAACATTGTATAGCATTGGCTCAAGTTGAGAATTGAATTGTTGAACATTATAGAGCATTGGCTCAAGTTGAGAATTAAATTGTTGAACATTGCAGAGCATTGGCTCACGTTTAGAATTGAATTATTGAACATTTTAGAGCAGTGGCTCAAGTTGAGAATTGAATTGTTGAACATTATAGAGCATTGGCTCAAGTTGAGAATTGAATTGTTAAACATTGTAGAGCATTGACTCAAGTTGAGAATTGAATTGTTGAACATTGTAGAGTATTGGCTCAAGTTGTGAACTGAGTTGTGAAGAAAACGTGAAAGAAGAAAGGAGAGGGAGAATCATGATATTGTCTCTCTTGCCGGGATATTATTGTTTTGATGTTGTTCCCTTGCCAGGATTTGATTGTTGTACTATTGTTACCTTGCCGGGATTTTATTGTGATTTCATGTATTTCCTTGCCCTTATTTCTTGTGATTGTTGTTTGGGTGAGGAAGAGTGCTAAAGCACGAAGGGTGATTCCGTGTATGATTTTGTGAGAAAGAGTGTTAAAGCATGAAGGGTGATGCCGTGTATGATTTTGTGAAGAAGAGTGTAAAGCACAAAGGGTAATGTCGTGCCGCACGATGTACAATTCTGTGCCGATTATATTGATTTTATAGTAAGGATGAGAGTAAAAGCACGAAGGGTGATGCCGTACAGTTTATATTGACTTTTATGGTAAGAACGAGAGTAAAAGCACGAAGGGTGATGTCGTAAACTTGTCCTTGATTTTTCCTGATTCTGATTGAGTTATGTTGTCCTTTACATTTATTTACTGATTTTCTGTTGTTACTTGATTTTATTTTGATGTTATAGATTCCCTTACCCTATTTTGCCTTGTGTTTGTTGCTTGGGTGAGGAAGAGTATAAAGCATGAAGGGTGATGCCGTGTACTGTTTTGGTGAGAGAGTGTTAAAGCACGAAGGGTGATGTCGTGCACTTTCTGCTTGCTATGTTTACTTGTGGTTACCAATTTAAGTGTTTTCAACTTTTCATATTCCTTTACCGGTGTGATCCTTTGTGAAGGAACCCCATCTTGTTTTCAATACTTCAAATTCAACAATTCTTATATTTTTAACTCAATTGATTTATCAACTAAAGTTTCCTTAAACCGTTTGAGGTTGTAGTTTACTTAAAAAGGAATTTCTACTATGTGTTGATTTATTTATTTCTCGTATTAAAGGTAATGATTCATTTGATGTTGTAACTTAATTGAAAAGGGTATTTTCTTTATCAAATGATTTCTAAAAATAACTCCATCTTCACTTGTTGAGTTCCTAATTGGTTTGGAAGTTGTACTCTACTTTATGTTAAGTGAATGCGGCTCCTTGAACATTCTTAATCGTATTGGGTTATGGAACCTTTGAACTGAGTAATATGAGGATATTGTTGTGCAAAATGGGATAGAAATATATGGGCACGAGTTGCTGTGAAAATATAAAAGTGGGCTGAGACCTATATTGTTTATGATTATGAAATGAGGTGCCACAAGATGACCTTTACTCGAAAGAATTATATTCGAAAGATGCTTACCTAGAAGGTACTTATTTGAAGGAAATATATTCGATATATATTTATTGAAAAGCATATTATCTCAGAGATTATTAATTGAAGGATTTATAGGCGAAAGATTTATATTTGAAGGACTCGATTAATTGATTGCACTTGTATTTATTATTTGTTGAGAAGCATTTATTGTGTTCTTGTTGCCTGCTATTTATATCACTAGTTGATCCGTGTTGCCATCATTGTTATCTGCTTCCTTTTATTTTGTACGCTATATTGCACAAGTTTATTTGGTAGTCTGGTCCTAGCCTCGTCACTACTTCGCTGAGGTTAGGCTAGGCACTTACCAGCACATGGGGTCGGTTGTGTTGATACTACACTTTTGTACATTTTTGTGTAGAGATCCAGGTATCTGATCGATAGCAGCTATTCGTTGCGGTGGAGACTGAAGGTAAACCTGCTGCAGCATTCGCAGTCTCGGAGTCACCTTCAATTGTACTTATTAACATTTGTTCCCTTTGTTTCGAAATAGTGATGTATCTATTTTGTATAACTACTCTTAGAAAGGCTTGTGACTTGTACCACCGATTTTGGGAATGGTAAATTGTTAAGAGTTATTGAATTTAAAGTTGGAAAATATCAATGTTATTTCGATTAATGTTAGACTTAGCTAGTTTAGAGACTATGTGCCATCACGACTCCTTCAGAGGGATTTTTGGGTCGTGACATCATAATTCTTTGTGGCAACAATACTCTACTCACTACTCTATTACTTAACGATCACATATACTTGCGTGAGTGTTTTTGGTCGCAACAAGTTTTTGGCGCCATTGCCGGGGACTTAAAAACTTTTATTAGTTGTTTTTTCAAGCTCTAATTTTCAGTTTACCTTGTTTGTGTTAACGCAGGCTCTTCTCTTGAATGTGGAGGAGTAGAAGCACAAACAATCTCCTTCCTCTTGATCCTGAAATTGACAAATACTTCACAGAGTGAGGAGGGAAGTCGAAGCTAGAACTAGAATAGAAAGAGAGTTGGATATCATAGTTCAACCACAGCCAATAGAGATGGCAGGTAATAAAGAGCATATAGTGATAGAAGTTGAAAGGCCCAATCTTGCTAATATGACTCAGGCTATTGTGAAGCCTGATATCATATGGCATTTTGAACTCAAACAGTACATGGTATAACTGATTCAGTCCATAGGGCAATATGTGGGTCTATCTCATGAAGACCCACAGAGGCGCATTCAGAATTTCTTAGAAATTACGAACACTTACAATTATCCAAACATTTCCAAGGATTATGCCAGACTGACACTATTTCCCTTTTTACTGTTGGGGAAGCTAACGAATGGTTGCAAAAGGAACCCGCGAACTCAATCCACACTTAGGATGATCTAGCAAGGAAATTCTTAATCAAGTTTTTCCCCACTAAGAAGACAAAGTCATTGAGGAGTCAGATTCTTGGGTTCCAATAGCGGGATGGCAAGACACTTTGTTAATCTTGGGAAAGATACAAGAAGTTACTTAGAGACTGCCAGCATCATTATCATACTGATGAGGTCTTAGTTCACACTTTTGTTGATGGGCTAGACGAGGCATCAAAGATGAATCTTGATTCAGCTTGTGGGGGTAGTTGCATGGCGAGGCCGTATAGTGAAATCCAACTCTTGCTAAATAACTTCACTACTAATGATCATAATTGACAAGGAGATGAGGACTCACGAAGAGCAATTCAACAGAAAGCAGCCGGGTTGATTGAGTTTGATGACTTCTCAGCCATGAGAGCCAATATAGCAAAATTGGCAAATCAAATAAATAGAATGACAATGCAACAAACACAATAGATGCAACATGTACAACAGATGTCTATTTGCTGTGAATTATGTGGTGACAGTCATATGAGTGACATGTGCCCCACGAATCCTGAATCTATATACTATGTGGAGCAACAGAGTAGAGGTCCGATGAATCATTATGCACAATATGGGAACCCTTACAATCCAAATTGGAAGAATCATCCCAATTTCTCATGGGGCAAAAATTAGCCGAACCAAAATCACTATAGGCCCCAAGGAAATTTCAATCAACCTCAGAATCCACCCCAACAAATAGAAGAGAGTACGAATGACTTGCTAAAGAAGTTGTTGCTTGACAGTCAACAGCTCAGGATCGATTTCAAAAATCTTGAGAGGCAAATGGGACAGTTAACAGCAAATCAAAATACTAGACCTACAAGCGCTCTCCTGAGTGATATAGAGAAGAACCCTCAAGTTAATATAGTTACACTCAGGAACGGGAGGGAACTAGAGGAAGTTCCAAAAAAGAGAAAAGACAAGCCTATACCTGTCACGACCCAAATCCCAAACCCGGTCATGATGGCGCCTCTCATGAAGACAAGGCCAGCCAACAGATTAACAATACTTCTTTTAAGAATTATTTAACATTTATAAAGCTAAAACATGATTAGCATAATCAAAAGCGCGAAAAACAACGATAACAACAGGGAACCGTCCCGTCACAGCCCGACATCGGGGTGTCACTAGTCATGAGCTACTACAGAGTTCACTAAAGTACTACAAGTCCAGAAATAGGAACAAAGTCTGAAGTAACATGAACAACATAAAATAAGGGAGAAGATCTGGTACCGTGGACTCTAGCGGTCACCTGGCTCCGCTATGATAATAAATCTTCAATCAGCTCAAAACCCGCTACCGGGTGGTCAAGTACCTGCATCTGCACACGAGGTGCAGGGAGTAAAGTAAGTAATCCAACTCAGTGAGTAATAAGGGTAAATAATAACTGAGCATCAATAAACCACGTAAAGCAAATCAACATGCTATATGGTACAGTGTAACCATTGAGAAAACAGGGAAAACGTGAGAATCCTTTAAAGAATATCTTGACTCAGTTCAAAACCTCTTTTTAAGAATATCTTTTCCCAATAGTTAAGCAATTAAATGCGGAACAGATAGTGCAAGTCAGCACAAAACTCAGCCCATCGGGCACCAACAAGTATGCATAATTGAGCTCATAAACTTGCCCTACAGGCAATATTCTTGTTCCTGGTCAGCATTTGTTACCTGACCCGTTTACATCATACAGTGTCACTGTTACCACTGTCTCAAGTTTATCCTCTTTAAAAGTGATCAGACAATATCAGAACAGCAAATAAATATCTCAAGAAATAACACAACAACGAAAAATGCACAAAAGCATGAATGCAATGCATATAACGGTACACTCTGGTACCCACTGCGGCGTGCAGTCCGATCCATTTAACGTCGACGGCGCTCACTGGGGGTGTGTACAGACTCCGGAGGGGATCCTATAGCCCAAGCGCAATATCAGCCATGTCTTGGCTTCAAACAGGCTCTCGGCCTCAATATCAATATATCATCGCTGCGGCGTGCAGCCCGAGCCATCCATATATTCAGAAATCACTATAACACTGCTGCGGCGCGCAGCCCGATCCATGCTCAGTCCAGAAATGCACATAAGCCACTTGGGCAATATTAACATGATGGTCCTCAGCTCAAAACGTCAATAACATATTGTTTAAGTTTTCAAATCTTAGAAAAAATGGCTGAGTTTGCAAAATAGTATTAAAACCTTGGACCGAGATCAAATAATATGCAAGTAATGCAAAAACAGTGATATCAATCCCCGAAGGGTTCATATAGTTGGCACGAAGCCCCAAACATGGCAATCAGCCCAAATTATGATGATAACAAATAATTTCAGTCAAATACGCGGTAAAAATCAACAACCGGGACGGACCAAGTCACAGTCCCCCAACGGTGCTCTACCCCACGCTCATATCCGGCGTGCAAGTCACCTCAATACAGCACTATGATGTGCAAATCCGGGGTTTCAAACCCTCAGGATATCATTTACAAGTATTACTCACCTTGAACCGGCGAAATCTCTAGCTCGCGATGCCTTTGCCCCTCAAATCGGCCTCCATGCGCGTCGAATCTAAGCAAAATCAGAGCGAATGCATCACAATATGCCAATGGGACAATATCCAATCGAAAACAATCGAAAAACATCAAGCATCTCAAAATTAGCAAAACCCGAGCCCCGGGCCAGCTTCTATCACCGGATTCCTCGTCTCGCCACGAGTCCGTACATATAAAATTTACCAAAATCGGAGCCCAAATGCTCCCTCAAAACCCAAATTTTTATTTCAAAAACCCAAGCCCTAGTTCTTCACTTTTTAACCAATTTCCATGAATTTAAATGTTGAAATCATAATTAGATGATGTTTCTAGGTCATAGGACTTACCTCCAATTGATCCTCCTTGAATCCCTCTTCAATTATCTCTCCCAAGCTCCAAAATCGCTCAACAATGGAGGAAAAATAACATAGGCTCGCGGATGAAATATCAATTAATAACCCTTCTTATGCCAGTTTCCTTCTATGCGAGCGCGGAGGACCTCTCGCGTTCGCGATGAACAAAAATTGCCTCTTCCAAAATTACCCTTCACGAACGCGGTTGCACCCATGCGAATGCGAAGGTCTGAGCCCCTAACCTACGCGAACGCGAGTAACCTCACGCGAACGCGATGCTTGGCCACTTTACTGTACGCGATCGCGAAGCCTCAAACGCGAACGCGAAGAACAAAAATCCTGGCCCTCAAATTCCTTCTACGCATTCGCAACTCCTTGCACGCGAATGCGATGGGTAAAAACCTGCAACACTTCAGTTGGAAAATCTGAAACTTTAACAAGCTACAATTGCTCCGTTTGACCATCCGAAACTCACCCGAGGCCACAGGGACCTCACCCAAAAGCACCAACATATCCCAAAACATCATACGAACTTGTTCCAATCATCAAAACACATCAAACAACAATAAAATCATCAATTCACATCGGATTCAAGCCTAAGTTTCTTCAAAACTTTCGAAACACACATTCGATCAAAAACCCGACTAAAACACCTCCAAATTATCTAAAATTTTACCCGCACATCCAAAATAACCCAACGGAGATACTGCAACTCTCGGAATTCCATTCCAACCCTCGGATCAAAATCTCACCTATCAACCGGATATCGCCAAAATGCTAACTTCACTAATTCAAGCCTAATTCTACACCGAACCTCCAAAATTACTTCCGATTGCGCTCCTAAGACTCAAATCATCCCCCGAAGCTAACCAAATCATTGAAAATCGCATTCGAGCCCTCTAACTCACAAGTCGACTTCCGGTTGACTTTTCCAAACCAACCTTTCCTTAAAGAGACTAATTGCCCCATTTCCTACCAAATCCAATCCGAGTTAACTCAAACTCACCCAACACATATAATAAATTATGAAGAAGCAATAAATGGGGGAAATGGGATGGAAAAACATGAGACGATGGGTCGGGTCGTCACAATACTTGAGGGGGAGTTGATTCCTAAGGCAACATTCGAGACAAAGAAAAATGATGCAACTTCAGAGTGAACAGAGGTTGCAAGTCTACCACCACCTTTCCCCCAGAGATTGAAGAAAAAGAATGATGATTGCATTTTCAACATATTCCTCTCTATGTTGAACCAGGTTCAACTGAATATTCCATTGGTGGATGTACTTCATGAAATTCCAAAGTATGCTAAGTACATAAAAGATATAGTAGCTCATAAGAGGAGATTTACTAAATTCGAGACAGTTGCACTTACTGAGGAATGCACTTCAAGGATCCAAAACAAGCTTTCTTAAAAGCTTAAGGATCCTAGCAGCTTCACCATCCCTGTGCGAATTGGTAATATTGATGTGGTCGTGCTCTTTGTGATTTGGGGGAAAGCATAAATCTGATGCTCTTGTCCTTGTTCAAGCAATTGGGTCTGGGAGATCGAAGACCAACCACTGTGATGTTGCAGCTAGTTGATAGGTCCATAGCATACCCCGAAGGAGTGATTGAAGATGTGTTGCTACAAATTGGGAAATTCATCTTCCCTGTGGACTTCATTATCCTATATTATGAGGCTGATGAACTGGATCCAATCATATTGGGACGACTTCTCTTGGCTACTAGTGATGCAATTATTAAAGTGAGAGAGGAAAAAATGATTTTGAGGGTGGACAACGAAGAAGCAGTCTTTAATGTCTACAAAGCAATCCAACTTCCCTGCCACTATGAGGAGCTCTTTATGATATCTATTGTGGAGGTGGATGAGAAACTTCTTGACACGAGTGTATATCTGGGCGATTCTCTAGATAAAGCACTCATGTTGTTCGATAGCTTGGAGATTCATGATGAGGTTGAGGAGATGATGTATATCTTAGATGCATTATGTGCTTACATGCAGGGAATATATCCCGTTGTGCCCCTAAATAGGCCAAGTGGGCCTCCTCTAAAGCCATCGATTGAAGAAGCTCCAAAATTGGAGCTTAAACCTCTGCCCCATCACCTTCAATATGCTTATTTGGGAGGTTCTGACACTTTACCTGTTATTGGTTCTTCTGAGTTGTCTAAATTGCAGGAAGAAAAGCTGTTGAGAGTGCTACGTGAACACAAGCGAGAAATTGGGTGGACAATGTATGACATTAAAGGCATTAGTCCAGCTTTCTGTGTGCATAAAATCCTCATGGAGGACGGACACAAGCCAAGTGTAGAGCAACAATGCCGCATAAATCCACATGAAAGAAGTGGTAAGAAAGAAGTGATTAAGTGGATTGATGTGTGTATTGTATTTCCAATCTCTGATAGCAAATTGGTGAGCCCCATCTAATGTGTTCCTAAGAAAGGGGGGATGACCGTGGTGGTTAATGAAAATAATGACTTGATTCCCACAAGAACTGTCACTGGGTGGAGAATTTGCATAGATTATAAAAATTCAACAATGCCACCCGCAAGGACCACTTTCCTCTCCCTTTTATTGACCAAATGCTTGATTAATTAGTTGGCTAGGAATACTATTATTTCCTGGATGTTTATTTGGGGTATAATCAGATTGCCATAACCCCAAAGGACAAAGAGAAAACCACATTTACGTGTCTCTATAGTACGTATGCGTTCAAGAGAATGCCCTTTGGTCTCTGTAATGCACATGCAACTTTTGAAAGGTGTATGATGGCTATTTTTACTGACATGGTTGAAATATTTGTGGAAGTTTTCATGGATGATTTCTCTGTGTTTGGATGTTCTTTTGATAATTGTTTAAAGAACCTTGATAAAGTGTTTGCTAGGTGTGAAACTAGGAAAAGTGCCATTTCATGGTACGTGAAGGTATAGTCCTGAGGCGCAAGGTATCCAAAAAAGGTTTGCAAGTGGAAAAAGTGAAGGTAGAGGCAATTGAAAATTTCCCCCACAAACATCCGTAAAAAGCATTCGTAGTTTCTTGGGCCATGCAGGTTTTATTGTCGTTTCATTAAAGATTTTTCGAAAATTTCTTCTCCTTTGTGCAGGCTTCTTAAGAAAGATATCCCATTCAAGTTTGATGATGCCTATTTGAAAGCATTTGAGGAGCTGAAGGGAAGGGTAGTGACTGCACCAATTATCATTGCTCCGGATTGGTAGCAGCCACTTGAGTTGATGTGCGATGCGAGTGACATAGCAATCAAAGCTGTTTTGAGGCAAAGGAGGGATCCATTTATTATGCTAGCAAGACTCTGAAACCATCCCAGATGAACTACACTGTTACTAAAAAAGATTTGCTTGTAGTGGTATAGGCGTTTCACAAGTTCAGATCCTATTTAGTGGGGACCAATGTCATCGTCTACACAGATCATTCAGCTATCAAATACTTGTTTGAAAGTAAAGACACCAAATTGAGGCTGATTCGTTGGATCCTCCTCTTGCAAGAATTTGACTTAGAGATACAAGACCAAAAAGGGACAGAGAATCAAGTGGCTGATCACTTATCCAGATTAGAAAGTCAGAACCATGTAGTTGAAGGAGGGTCAATCAAAGAAACATTTCCTGATGAGCAGTTATTAGCAATCACCTCAAGTGAAGCCCCATGGTATGCAAATTATGTGAATTTTATTGCAAGTGGGGTAACACTACTAGAATTGACGCCCGATAATAGAAGAAGGTTCTTACATGATGTGAGGCTCTACATGTGGGATGAGACATTTCTATATAGTCTGTGCACAGATCAGTCGGTACGAAGGTGTGTCCCTAAAGAAGAGATGACTACAATATTGCATGACTATCATGCTTCACCATATAGAGTTCATCATGGAAGGGATAGAACTACCCAAAAAATTCTACAATCAAGGTTTTTATAGGCCAAAATTGTTTAAGGATGTACATGCCTTTGTTAAAAAGTGTGACAGGTGCCAAAGAACTGGAACAATTACAAAGAAGCACGAGATGCCTCTGTAAAACATTCTGGTGGTGGAGCTTTTTGATGTTTGGGGGATTGATTTCATGGGACTATTCCCATACTCTAATGGTCACAGGTACATCTTGGTGGCAGTCGACTATGTTTCTAAGTGGGTGGAGGCCCATTGCTCTTTCTACTAATGATGCAAAGGTCGTGGTAAGCTTTGTAAAGAAGCACATCTTCACACGCTTTGGGACTCCAAGAGTGTTGACAAGCAACGAAAGAACTCACTTCTGCAACAAATTGCTGAATAATGTTCTTGCAAAATATGGAGTTAAGCACAAGGTTTCCACTGCCTATCACCCCCAAATGAGTGGTCAAGTGGAAGTTTCAAACAGAGAGGTAAAGTAGATTCTGGAGAAAACAGTAAGTGGAAATAGAAAGGACTGGGCCGGGAAGCTAGACAATGCATTATAGGCATATCAAACTGCATACAAGACTCCCATAGTTATTTCTCTGTATAAATTAGTTTACGGAAAGGCGTGCCACTTTCCCTTCGAGCTTGAACACAAAGCCTATTGGGCAATTAAAAAGCGGAATATGGATATGGACCTAGCTGGTGAGAAGGGGTTGCTGCAACTCAACGAGCTTGACGAGTTTCGATTGCACGCATATGAAAATGCCAAATTATATAAAGAAAAAAGGAAGAGGTGGCATGACAAGCACATCCAACATCGAGAGTTTGAGCTGGGTCAAGAAGTTCTCCTATTCAATTCGAGGTTGAAGCTTTTCCCTAGAAAGCTTAAGTCTCGTTGGGCAGGTCCTTTTTGTTATGGTAAGTGTGAGACCTTATGGAACGATGGAACTGCGTGATACAAGCTCAAGTGGTACCTTCTTAGTACAGAGAATAAAACAATATTGGGGTGGTGACATTTCATGCCACAGGACCTCGGTGGACTTGGTCGATGCTTAAAAAGGGTGTTAACTCGTGCCGCGGCATTAAATCAGGCGCACGTTGGGAGGCAATCCAATTTTTACTGCTTTCGTAGCTTAGTTTTTTTGTTTTCTTTTAGTTAGAGTAACTAATTTTTTGTTTGTAATTGCAAAAATCTTATGTGGGAATGATGTGGGGTATGTGTAATATATGTATTGAGTGCTCGGGTAGTCAGGATTGTTTATTTTTTTTAAAAGAGCGAAATGAGTGCCCAGCCCAGCGCCCCACACTGGCTGGGGCACAATTTCCGATATTCTCCAAAAATCCAACGCCAGCCCCAGCGTGGGGCGCTAGGCTGGTGAAGTCTAAGTAGCCGAGTGTAGTTGTATATGTGGTTGGGCTAGATGTGGGGTGTCTGGGGGCGTTGTATCTTGTTGTAAACTCTTTTAATTCGTAGTTAGGGTACTATATTAGTGTAGTGATGTAAACTTTAGCTTTGATATGCTTGCACCATAGTTAAGTTACGGCCATGTTAGACTAATTAAATTATATGGCATAGGAAAGTCTTAGTACCTATAGCCTTATTATGACACATTGGTGCACGTTGAACCAATATTATGACTCGATTATACATAGCCTTCGATTTTAAGTGTGGGGTTTATCTTGCCTCTCACGATGAAATTAGGCAAAATTTCTTGATTCATTCTCATCTTTGTGTTTATCATGTGTAGGTTGCTATGGCTCGTGACAGTGCCGCCAAAGGAAAAGGGGTGGGGAAGTCCTCCCCTACTGCTCCCCCTCCAAAGAAATGCAAGCAAGGCGAGAGCTCTTCCCGAAAAGCCAAGGGAAAGCAAGTGGTTAGCGGGTCTACAAAGCAATCATGGACTCGGGTGGAACTAATGCAAGATGATGCCAAGAGATGGCATGATACTTTTCTTCCATATGTGAGATATGTGTTTGAAATGGGGATAAATATGAAGGCCTTAGAATGAAACTTCCCAGATGTACTTGCTACATTGATCGAAAAGAAGATGGATAAGCTCCTCGAATGTCCGGGCCCTGAAAATCTAAGCATGGTCAGAGAGTTATATGCAAACTAGGACGCGGAAAAGGACGAGTCATGGGTTAGAAGAAAGAAAATTCCAATGGATAGGGAAGCCTTGTGTCGCTTTTTTGGAGTTGATAACCCGAACCCACAAAGGCTTTAAAAGTTCGTCAAAAGTCTATGCTACCAAGCAATACATCACACACTTTTTGGCATTGATTCTAATGCAAAGTGGACGTAGACTAAGGGAGATATTCACCTTGAAATGCTCCGATTCGACTTCAACAAGACGGCAAAGGTTTGGCAGAACTTTGTGTAGGCGAGATTAATGCCCATTGAGCATAACGACGAGTGCACTTGAGCTCAAATGTGCATGATCTACTTTTTAATGACTGGGAGCCCCATAAATATGGGTGAGCTCATGCTTTGGGAGATGGCCCGCACCCGTTTTGGAGGGAGGATCAAAAGGTTCTTTTTTGGCAACATCCTGACACAGTACATGCTCTATCGTTGGGTACTACAGTACCCTGGCTATGATGAGGTAGTGGAGGAACCCACAACATTTTTAGACATCACATCCTTGCTAAAGTCCACATCAAAGCTCACCCAAGCTGCTAGGAATGAGAGGGATGAAAATTTTAACAGGTATCTTTACAAATACCTCAATGTTATTATGAGCAGGCTAAGGGTGTCAGATGAGGAGCGCACGTAATTATGGAGTGATATCTCCAGTTCTTCGAAGGAGATGTTGGGCATAGCACCAGGCATTCCCATTCATTCGTCTGCGGATGAAAACACTGACAAAGGAATCTGATGATGAGGATGCAGATGATGATGAAATTATGGGACCAATGGATTTGGTACTCTTAAGAGATGATGATGAGCCTATTGCCGCAAGTGGTGGGCATCTTGAGGAGGCAGAATCCAACTAGCAGGGAGTTCTTTCTTCCCACCTGACTCTATTTTTTATTTTATTGTGCATTGGGGACTGTGCATTGTTTAAGTGTGGGGTGGGGGAATACTCCTTGAATTGTAGTTGTGTAATTTTTTTTCTTTTTTAGTGTTACTGTTTTGTTTCTTTATCACCTTTTAGCTTAGTTTAAGACTAACATAGTCTAATTTAGCTAGATTATCAAAAAAGAAAAAAGCTTGGACTTTTCCCGACGATGGATCTGTTGGACAATTTTGATATATATCGCCTCATATTTTGCTCATGTATCGAAGATTTGAGATGTATAATAGGATGATTTGTGCTAAACTTTGGTATTTCTATATGTAGGAATCATTCGGACGCAATTTGGGACGAAATGGCGTGAATTTGAGCGAAATTGAGAAGAAAAGGCAAAAAGTAAAATTTGAGGGCTGGCTGTGGTGCAATTTGCAGTAGCCTTAATTTTTTAGCGCTAGGGCGCCGCACTGCCCTGGACGCTCAAGACATGAAAGTGGCCTTATTTCGACCCCTAGACGCCCCTAAATCATATAAAAGCCAACCAAAACCTGTTTTGAAGGAGGGGAATGTGATTTTGAGAGAAGAACAAAAGTTCCAAACACTTGGAAGCATGGATTTGATCAATTCTTCCATCCCTTTCCTAGTACTCATTGATTTTATATTTGTAAACATTATTTTTGATGATTGTATGAACATGAGTGGCTAAGAACTCAATTGTTTTAGGGTCATGGGTGATACATGAATGTTTATGTTTGAAGTTTAATTTGACGAAGTAGATTTTATCATATTGGGTTATTTATTTATTTTTGTTCTTAATTATTTTGCTTAGTAGCTAACAGTGAAATACTATCTATGAATCTAGAGTTGAACTCGAAAGTGGGAATTCTAGATTGCATATAAAATTAAATAGAGTAAGTTCTTGAACTTGGGCATCGGGGAATGGATTCGCAATTAGGATATATATATATACTAATTGCCTTGCTTGGTTTAAATACAGAAATTATAAATACATTCTTGTAAATCTTAATTCCATAGATATATAGGCATTAAGTTAGCTTGAATAAGTGAGTAAGAACTCGACAGATTCTTATGAGTATTATCAACCATATCAATCAACAATCCAGATAAATCAATTAGTCATTTTAAGCCAAGAATGCAACATGATTGTTAGCTAACCTATGACCCTGGAATATCTTCTCCTACTGATTGTTATTCGAAATTGCTTAGCTGTTTTAGTTGATTTCTAGTTTATTCATTGCTTTATAGTTTTAGATAGTAAATTAGTCACTTATATATTTTATGGGAAATCTCTTGAATCAATAAGTTATTTGAGTCTGAATCAGTCAAAAGTTAATCATAATTCTTCATGGGACGATACTCTATTTACTATTATGTTACTTGATGACCACGTATACTTACGTGAGTGTTTTTGGTCGGAAAACACACATCTCGCTTCTTGACATTGTCTCTAACATCAAACACTTTATGTCGATATGCTTTCTTCGATTGCCACTTTTATTATTCTTAGAAAAGAATATTGCAGGTGAGTTATCATAGAAGATTCTCAATGTCCTTGAAATAGAATCAAAAATTCTAAGGCCGAAAATAAAATTCTTCAACCATAACACCTATGATGTAGCTTCATACCATGCTATCTTTCATGGTAGATGTTTCAACAATGGTCAGCTTGGCATGCATTACCTTCAGCAAGAAGGAGAATGTATTCAGACCCAAATCAGAGTCTGATTATCCAATCACCTCCAATGAGTTAGAATATTTGTATGTGAGTATAAAATCCTTGGTTTCTTACAAATATCTCAAAACCCTCTTACTAGCTTTCAGTGGTCAAGTCTAGGGTTACTTTGATATCTGACAAGCATTTTCACTGCAAAAGCAATATCAGGCATAGTACAGACTTGTGCGTATATACAATTCCCAACAAGCGAAGCATAAGGAATGCTTTTCATTTACTCCTTTTTCAATACATTTTGTATACATTAATTCAATGAGAATTTATCACCTCTAATTATGGGTGTTGTTATAGGTAAATAGTTCTTCATTTCGAATCTTTCCGGAATTCTTTCAATGTAGGCTCTTTGAGATAATCCAAGTAATCTTTGGGATCTATCTCTGCGAATCTCTATGCCAATGATATAAAAGTCTTAACCCATATCCTTCATCACAAAATAATGGATAAGGAACTGTTTAGTCTCGTGAAACAACCCTAAATTACTACTTGCAAGCAAATATCATCCACATATAGGATTAGAAAAATATATTTGCTCTCACTTATCTTAACATATATACACTGATCAATGATGTTCTCCATAGATATAAATGAACAAACAACATTACGAAATTTAATATATCATTGATGGAAAGCCTGATTTAGACCATAAATGGAATTATTTAACTTGCAAACAAGGTGACCTTTTTATGGTAGGCTAAGGAACTCATGTTTTTAACTATATTTTGCACCCTAATTACTACAATTTGATTGAATTTGAACCTAATTTTTAGTACTTTATACTTACTACGTGTATTATACTTTGTAGGAGGTGATTTCGCGTAAGGAGAAATTTGAAGCTAAGTTGGATGATTGAGAGCTTTGAAGTCTGAGTAAAAGCCCAATAGATTAAATCGGAATCGCATTCGGGGATTGAGGATCATGTGTGAAGGTCAAAAATTGAGAAAAGCTCCTACTTTGAGAAAAATGCATTACCGTGCCGGGGGCACTAGTGTAAAATTTCATGCAGAGTGAAAAATTAGCTCTCTGAAAAACCTCATGTGTGCGGCGCATGGGGCAGTGTGCTAGTACAAAATAGTACCCAACTTTTTCCACTTTGATTTAGAGAGGGTAGTTTTGTCAGGGCCAGTTCCTACTTAGTATAAATACACTGGAAATATGTTTTTGAAGGGACTTTGACTTAGGGAGCTGTTGGAGAGAATTTGAGGCTTCAAGACACAAGATTTTATCATCCTTCCATTAATTCAATACGGAATTTGGATTGTAACATTGGATTGATATTTTTATATTCTTTAACTCTAGTTATGATTACTTCCTCTATGATTATGGAGTAGTTTACCTTAGGGTTTGACATGATTTGGTAACTTGATTGTTATCTATGGATTTGATTATTATTTGATTGCTTGAATTTGTTGGAGGGGCTTGAACTCTAGTAGTGATTTTATTCATTATCGTATTTAATCGGAAGAGGAACATAATATTGAATATTGTACAACGCATGCCTTAGTTTATTTTGGTACCTCTTCGAAATAATCGAAAGAGCTTTGTGATCTACTGTTTGAATTAAGATTGAGAAATATTCGCGAGAAGTTTCTCTTAGACTATTCTTACCAATAGATTCTTGTAAGTTTTACCGCACTTCATATTAGCTTATTTGACCGGTTTAGGTTTATTTGAGAGAGGAACCTAAATCAGAATAATAAGGTAATAACCTGTTAAATTCGTGAGAATCAATAGAATATTAAGAGTGAAATTTAACAATGTCAAATCTAGGATAACATTCTTGCACCTCTCATATCAAAACTCTTATTCGTCGTATTGATAATAATCCATTGCTCTACTTTCTATTTCTCTATGATTAAATTTTACTTGCTTTAATTTTAATTTGTTAGTTGTAGTATTAATCATCCCAAATCAAAGTGGTGAATATCCTGAATAGTATTTAACCTAGAAATTACTTGGGCATTATTTTAATTCAATTCATGTAGAGATGATATTTTACCATACTATCTTTGGCCAACGAGCATTAATTTTGTGTTATTTGTTTGCGCTCGTCACTTTTGTCCTTATCACAAATACTTCAGGCTGATGCATGTATACCTCCTCTTCAAGATCTTTGTTCAGGAAAGCTGTTTTCACGTCCATTTGATGTAGCTCTTAATCAACTACTAACTCCATAATTATTCTCAATGAAACATTCTTTGGTAGCAGAAAAAAGGTTTTATGGTAATCAATGACTTCTCTCTGAGTGAAAATTTTGGCCATAAGTCTGAATTTACATCGTTCGATATTACCCGATAAGTCTCTTTTGGTTTTAAAACCCATTTGGATCCAATAATAGAGGCCCCATTTGGTAATTCAACGAGATCTCAGACTCTATCTTTAGCCATATATTTTAACTCATCTTTCATGGCATCATACAAAAGTGTGGAATTTTCTTCACTCATGACTTGTAAAAACGAGCATGGATCATCTTTTAGTCCAATATTATAATCAGACTCTTAGAGATATACAATGTAGTTACAAGAAATTGTTGATTTTCGAACTCTTGAGGATTTTCTTACTCCCACTTATTCAGACACCTCTTTAGCGGGTTCAGGTAGAATGGGTTGATTTTCATGTGGCTCCTTAAGCGGTAGTGACTCTTGAACTTGTTTTTGTTCGGATAATTCTTGAGATTTTTTATGAGAAATATTCAAGTTCCCAATATATAAAGGTTCCACCTTTTGAGTCAAACCATTCCCCCCTTTATTTCACGTTCCTCAAGAAATTTAGCATTTCTAGCCTCAATAATTGTAGGAAAATGAGAAGGACAATAAAATCTAAATTTTTTAGAGTTCATCACATAGTCTATAAAATAACCGCTTATTGTCCTTTTATCCATCATCTTTAGTTGTGGGTTATAAACCCCCACTTTAATTGGACATTCCCAAACGAGTAAATGGTTTCAATTAGTTTTTTTTATCCTTACCATAAATTAAAAGTTGTCTTGGGGACAACCTTAGATGGAACCCTATTTAAAATATAACAACGGTTTTTAAGACTTCAGTCCATAAAGATAAACGTAGACTTGATCTGCTAATCATGCTTCTTACAATGTTTATTAGTGTCCGATTCCTTCTTTCTGCTACTCTATTTTATTTTGGTATTTCTGGCATATATTGGGCAATTATACCTTTACTTTTAAGGAAATCAGCAAATGAATGCTTAACTTATCCCTCATCTATATACCTACCATAATATTTTTCACCCCTATCAGATCTTACAACTTTAATCCGAGCACCAGTATGTTTCTCAAATTCTATTTTGTAAACTTTAAATGAATCAAGTGCTTCTGATTTGTTTTAATATATATATATATATATATATATATATATGAGATAAAATATCTCTCACCATTCAAGCTATGGATAGAAAAAGGTACATAGATGTCTATATGTATGATCTCAAACAATCGAGAACTCCTTTTGGCATGTTTAATTGATTTATTGGTCTGCTTACCCATTATGCAGTCCACACAAGTTCCAAAGTCTCTACAATCAAGAGCTTTTAGAACTTCATTATTAACCAACCTTTTGACTCTATCAATAGAGATGTGCCTCAATCTCTTGTGTCGAAGACTTGATGAGTTCTTCTTGATAATATATCACTTAGTGCAAATTTATTTGTCATGCAAAGTTAAAATTTTATAATTAAATGGGGGTCTAGTTCAAGTTTATGTAAATTTCGATTCAAATTTTCAAAACCAACAACTTTATTGTCTTTGAAAAGTTTCATACATGGATATTAAAAATTTGAATTATATCTACTAATAGTGAAAACCATCCTTCAAAATAACATATAAGTCCCCACGTCTTTCATACGTGAACGCGTCCTATTGCCATAATAGACGTATTGTTCACTTTCTATCAGCTTCCTCTGAGTTAGAAGGCTTTGCATGATTTTGGCAATGTGAATCGTAGCACTAAAATCATTTCACGATGTATTATAAGAAACTTCAGTAAAATTAGATTCATAACATACAAAGGTAAAATTACCTTTCTTTTCAAGCTATTTCTCATATTTCAGACAATATTTTTTCTAGTACCTCTTCTTACAGAAATGGCAAGCATCCTTGTCAAAAGTTCCTTTCTTCTTCATGGGAACACTTTTGCCCTTCTTTGCATTTCTCTTATTATGAATCACCAAATTAACACTTTCAGGTGTCTAATACTTCAGCCTCTCTTCTTCTTGAACATACATGGTCAAGAGTTTACTGATTGACCATTTATCCTTATGTGTGTTGTAGGAAATCTTGGACGAACCATATTCAGCAAGAAGTGAATTGAGGATGAATTGCATAAAAAATGGTTCTGACATATCAACCTCAAGGGACTTAAGTTTAGCAGCAATGTCTCTCATCTCCATAATATGCTCGCGCACTGTACGACTTATCTCAAAAATCATATGGGTGCTGACCAATGCCTTGTCAGAGCTACGAATTGTTCATCAATTGCCTTCATATAAGCTTTGACCTTATCGATATTAGGGATAGAACCCTATTGCTTTGGCTTATGTCGGCTTTTATGGGCATTAAACTTAAGCGATTGGATCGCTCCCACTGCTCATAATTAGCTTTAGCAGCTAGCATACTTGATTCCGTGTGAATAGATGGTTCTTCCACACAAAATGCCAGATTCAAATCCGAGCACTCTAAAATAAGAAGGATTTTCTTCTTCCATTCAGCATAATCACCGGAAAATATTAGAATTCGAGCATTCTTATTAGAAATGGCTATATGAAAAGTTGTAAAGACTGCAAAACAAGGACAAACATACATAAGTTAAGAAATACAATCCATCAAACACGTAAAATACCGATTCTAAGTAAATTCTAGACCCTCATATCGGTAGAGGTTGCAATCCATACGTAAAATTTACTTTACTTTATTAGACTAATAAACTAAAAACATAAAAATTAATCTTATAATATGCTACTCATAACCTTGACCCTACAACAAAAGGGAAAATGAAGAAGGAAGAAAAAAAAAATCAATCTTTGCTGCTCTTTGTTTTTCTTCCTTTAGGATTTTCACTCACTTCATTATGTGAGGGTTATAATGCTCAAACTGGTTATGTTAGTAATTAATAATTAATATTTAATGAATTATTATGTGATGCTCAACAATGAAAGAATTGTTATGATGTGATTAATTATGAAAGGATTATTATACATGAATTACTTACTTTAAAATGATAATTTATTTTTAAATAGTTTAATCAACGCATTAACTTTATTTTCTAATGAGACCAATCACACACTGTGTAGCGATGCTAGGATGAATAGCTAACTCGGACAAATACTACTCCATCTCTCTCCCCAACTTTCCCCCAAATTCCAAAAATTAGAAAAATCCAATTCCTAATCCAATTTCTATATTGTACATGTGAAAGACAAAAACCCTAATTTCGTTGATTCAGTTTTCATTTCAGCCTAGTATTACATATCTCTCTCTCTCTCACCTTCCCCTTTCTGACTGTCTATATCCAATTTTTCCAATCTCTCTCCGTCTCTCTCTCTCTCTCCCCGCGTTTTCTCATTCTTCTTCTTTCTCACCGCCCACACACCGTTTTCCTCGATCGATCCGTCCCTTTCTCTTCCGTTACAGGTTCGTTCATCTTTCCCTTTTCCATTTCCCTTTCCCCCCCTCACCCCGCGCCCTTTTTGTCTTCTTGTGATCGGTCTTTATTAGAGCTTCTGATTGTTATATTCTTCTGAATTGTTTCGTTTTTTTGCATGCCCATTTGGTGAATTATACGAATTTGTTTGTCTTTTAAACTTTTTCGTATTCTTTTGAATTTTGTGTTCTAGGGTTTGGGATTTGTTGTTGTAGTTGAGGAGTTGCTAGATTTGTGGAATGGAGAATGGAATTCGTGTTTTGAGGCTGTGGGAGTGAGGATGCCTGCATTTGTGTGTTTTGTATTGGGTGATGTTTGAGTTTATACGTATATAGAGGTATATGATTATGTTTCTTTAGCTGAAGAAATGCATTGGGGTAGGGGTGGGAGGGGGTTTGTCTATGTGCGCATTATAGATTGATTGATGAGAATTATTGTGTCAAATTGGAAATTTGACCGGCACCTTTACTGGTGGTGGGAGATATCAGTCACCTGGTGATATGGTTGAGGTGTATGCAGGCTGGTCCAGACACCATCGTCATTAAACAGAAAGGGAAATTTGATACGAGAAATGGATTGAGCATTCTGGCAGTCATTTGAAGAAGACCATTTTTCACCTCTCTTTTGTGTTGTGTCATTGTATCCGATAGTAAAATTATAAGGGAATGTTGGTTTCCATAGTTTAGAGTGCTATCTTGGTTTTGGTCAATTGGGTGCTTTTTTGTTTTAGCTCGAATAGATGCAAACCATGCTAGGGATTGTAAATTTGCAACACGTACTATAAGTTGCAAGCAGTTTAAATTTTAGTAATACATTTGAAAGATAAATTAAGGTGACAGGTGACTTATTCTTAGCCGTGGTGCATAGGGAAGTATATGTGCTGCTATAAAAATAGAAAAAGAAATGTTTAAGGAACTTACTAGAGTAAATGCAAGATAACAGACAGCCACTATGGGGATGTGGAGATTCATTTCCTCTTAAGATCTGATTCTATGGTTGTAGCACAGTTTGGTGTTTTTGATTATAATTTTGAAATCAGTATGTATATTACTTCAGTGTGCTTTTCATTTCTTCAAAGCTCGTATGCATATGGCAGTGGAAAAGAAAGGAATCACGGATAATTGCTAATTACTTAGAAAAGGACAAAAAAGAAAAGGATAACTGCTTCTATTGATTTTGACTAGAGGTAAAGCCAATCCTGTGCACATCTTCTGAGGCTTCTGCCAAGGAAATATGTTGGCAGTTTGACTTGATATAAAGTCATAACATGACATTCTTAATAGCTCAATCTGGATTGTTATACACACACACATATGGAGAGAAAGAGAGAATTTTTTGACCTATGGGACATTGAGGAATTTGTAAATGGCTGTAAGAACCTGAGTGTGAGGATTTACGACATGCTATGTTTTCTAATTATAGAAGTGGCAAGGGCTTGCTTTGGTTTGATGTTGGTGTACCTGTTATTGCAAAGGATATTCTGGAATAAATAAAAGTGAAACATTATCAATCCTTCGTATGTGCTTGTTTAATGAAGTGTTAAATAATGACACGGACTTTACTGATAAAATAAATAAGGACTTTGACCATGCATGAGATTCACATTGGTCGTCCCTCAGGTGTATCCTTTCAGTTTTCTGTTTGTATTTGTAAAAATGATTATAATTTAAATTCTTAAAAACCAATAAAAATAAAAAAATAATTGTAATTTAATCAATCACTCCGCAGTTAGTTTTGAGAGGAAAATCCACATTCCTGAAACTTCCTCTGTACAGCGCATTTAAGTGTCTTTTCTGTTAAGCTATGCTTCTTAATCGAGCGAGAATAATAGTATAAATCAGTGTCTGCATGTGACATATTTTAAGGTTGAATTTGTAACAACACGAGGATGGTGATTGAGTATTAAATATGTGAGCTCTTAATACTAGTCTACCATTCTAGAGCACGTTATCTAGTTTTTGGTCCATGTACGATGTTGTTGGGGCTCATGTTATAAGTTGTGACTGTTCTTGTCAACTGGGGGTGCTAGTTAAGGGATTTGGACAAGCCATTATTAGCGTATAATAAGGCTATTCCTTTCAGTAAGTTTGGTAGCTCCTTTTTCTGAGAGATTAAGAGGGTGTTTGGATTGGCTTAAAAGCTGGTCAAACCAGCTTAAAAAGCACTTTTGGGCTTATTTGAGTGTTTGGATAGACCATAAAATTGCTTTTAAGCCAAATGCTTTTAAGCAGAAATACTCAAAACAAGCTAAAAGCAATAAGTTGGGGTTGCCCAACTTTTTACTTTTTGGCTTAAAAGCTTCTTATGTTTGACCAAGTAATTTACCCTACTATCCCTTTCACTTTTTCTAAACCCCAAAATTACCCTTCCCTTACAAATTAAATCCCCGTGTCAGTTCTAATCGCCATTTTTAATCTTGCCGCTGCTGCTGTCATTCTCAAAATTTTTGTCAATTTCGTGAAGTTCTTAACGTGAAGCAAACAGTAGTTTTTTAAATCAATGTTTGATACATTTTAATATTATTCTTTTAGCTTCTTTTTTGGTTCCATTACATTTAATTTTTTTGGTCGTGGAATCCTTCCTCTTTTTAATTGGTGTAACTATATTCTAAATCAAATCATTCGATGAGTTTATATGTTACCGCAGAATTTGAAGCTATGAACGGGAAAAACCACTTTTTTGACAAATTTAATTATTGTATGTTATTTAAATGAATAATTTATATTTAGGCAATCAGTTTAAATTGAAAGTGAATTAAATTATAAATTATTTGTACATGCGTCAACTTAGAATAAAATATTATAGGAGTAGTAATCATCTTCATTATAATGTTAATAACTTTAAGGATATTTCAGTCATTTTAACGGAAAAAGTGCTTGCCAGCACTTGTTTACCAAACACTTCAACAACTTTTTTTCAGCTTCAGCACTTTTATCCAAACACGTAACTGCTTATTTAAAAGACAAGCTCCAACACTTAAAAAGTGCTTTTAAGCACTTATGCCTAAAAACCACTTTTTTTAAGCCAATCCAAACTGGCTCTAAAATGGGGATTATAATTTGCCACTATAAGATGGTGAAGATGTTTATTGGTTCTAACTTTTACCAGCCAGATGATCCACAGCTCTTATAATTTCAACAACCTTACTTGTCTCCTCATATTAGGTTCGATTTATTCAGTTGTCCTTACAAAAAAATTATGTTATTTTGCTTTGCTTGCATAGCGGTATACTGGAAAAGAAAGAAAAAGAAAAACCCTATCGCCACTACAGTCAAGCGATTCTTGTTAGATTCGTGATCTAATGAACTTTTTATATATTAAAATCCCATTTTGTGACTAACCTAGTGAGTCACTAGTGCTAGTAAAAGGAAAATAAAGGTGGGCCTGAGGTGAAGGCACACGTCTTACTGCTCATTTTTGCTAATTTTAAGTACAAATGAGCCATTAAAGACAGTGGAACAGCTTAGTTACATACACCCCCCCCCCCCGGTTTTAGGGGGGGTGGGTGGATAGATATATTTGGAAGTTACATTTAACATACAGCACAAAAGAAAGGGTGACAGAGACAAACCCATATAGTTTCTTGATAAATAGAAACAAAACCGAAGGTAACCCATGCTTGTAAGTTGGGTTACCTGGATGGATGTTCATCTACCAATTACCTATATTGGGCCTTGTTTTCTTGTTGGCTTAGCTCTTTCACGTGTTATGTCTATTTGCTTAATTTTGCACTCTGATTGTGGTGAGACTATAATATCCTTTCTTGTTTTATGACCATGCTGCCACTAGCACCACATTCAGTAGAATTCCTTTTGTCAGATAATTATTCTCTTCAAGTTTAAATAATTGATACAACATACTGTAATAACATATGTTCGGGTTTTCTCATGTGCTAGTAGGTCATTTTTCCTTTCCTCGTGTGATTTTGGACAGTGTTTTAGCCTATATCCTTTGAATTATCTATTATTTGAAACTTTAAACTTGTTTTTCTGAGTGCTATGAATTAAATATGGCCTGTTGAAATGCCAGTGTGGACATTTGGCACATGGTTGCCTAGCTAAAACTGAGGTTTTTTTTCTAGGCAAAGAACTTAAAATTATTTGGCGACTGGGTGTTGTCCATTCTCATTTGTAGTCATATCGTCTTCTTTTCTATAGTTGATATTGAGATGCAATACGAACCTAGGAAATCAAAGAACTTCTGTTTATAATCCAATATCATTGTCTTTGATGTTACAAAGATTGGGATGGGTACAGGCCTCTACTTATCATCTGCCCTTCATTGAGACTTGTATTATCCTTTCCTTTGAGCTCTGCAGTTCAGAAAGATACTTATCTCTTCAAACTTGTAAAGAAAAAAGAGAAACTCGATACATTTTTTTTTGACTGAAATGCGGTTCAAAAAGTTAAATAGCTTGGTTCTTTGCTCCTACTGATAAAATAATGAGTATCTAATATATATTTAAAAATTTACCTTGTCTGCTTAAAGTTGCATTAGTCATTTGCTGACCTGACAGCTCCCAACTGTTGTAGGTTTTGGAATTAGAAGTGCAGTAATGTCTCCGGCAGCTAAGTCCAAGTCAAAGGATAAAAAGATGAGCAAGGAACCACCCAAAGTTGCTTCAAAGCCTTCAAGTGCAACTGCAGGCGTTGGGGTTCCCACTAGTGGATACAATCCTCTTCTCGGGACATTCCATACACTTGACACAGCTCCTGTGACTTCGAATGCTGCTCTTCATGTCAATGGTCGTTTCAGAAACATTGATGAGACAGATGACCCTAGTGCGCTCCCTCTCGGAGCTGGTGGAGAGTATGATGCTGTTTCCAATAATGATAGCTGGTCTGGTGAGTCGGAGGATCATAAAGAGAGAAATTCTAATCTTCCTCCCCGACAAGAGACATTACCTGGCGCTGATAATGACAAGAGGGAAAAAATCCGTCAGAAAAATGAGAGGAAGCATCAACGTCAGAAGGAGAAGCGAGCACAAGAGTTGCATGAAAAGTGTAGTGGCTATCTCATGTCAAGAAAGCTGGAAGCACTTGCTCAGCAGCTTGTGGCTATGGGGTTCTCCTTGGAACGGTCAACTATGGCTCTTATTCTGAATGAAGGCAGAGTAGAAGAGTCAGTAGCATGGTTATTTGAAGGAGGTGAAGAAGCAAACAAAGACAAGGAACACAATCTTGGTACTGGGGCTAATTTGAAAATTGACATATCAGAAGAGCTTGCTCGCATCGCGCACATGGAAATTAGATATAAGTGCTCCAAGCAGGAGGTTGAAAGAGCAGTAGTTGCCTGCGAGGGTGATCTTGAAAAGGCTGAAGAGACTTTGAGATCACAAAAGCAGGAGCCCGCCTCTGTTCCGTCCAAGCCAGAAGAAACTGGCGACCCTCCTGCCGTGGGCAATGGCAAGCTACCAATTGCCACCGGCCAGATTCTAACAAGAGTACCTGCAAAACCTTCATTATCTAGTACAATACCAGTAAAGAGAGATGAGAAAGACTTCAATTATACTAAAGTTGCTGCCGCAGCAGGGTCTCCTTTGGATCCTGGGAGCAAAAACATACCATTGCTGAGAAGGGTTCCGCCAAAATTGGACTGGGCCAAGTCACCACAAGTGTCAGTACCTGTTGAAAAAAGGTGGCCAAATGGAGGATCAAATCCTTCTGTTTCCTATTCTTTGGCATCTTCTTTGCAGGCATCACCTCCACCACCCAAGACAGAAGCTCGTTATGTGGCTGTTGGAAATGAATTGAAGAATCTACAGATAGGAACTGTGAGAGAACCAGTTATAGTCATGCAACGACCCCAGTCTGTCAGTGCCAGGCACACTCCCACCTCAAATGTAAGCTCATCTCCTCCAGGAACAGCAGTGTCATGGTATCCTAGTAATATTGCTGAAACAATGACACCCAATGGTATGATTCCACATATTCCGTGCACAAGAAGCCTGAGCACGAATGGTGTCAGCACTAACCAATTGTACAACCAACTTCATTATCAACAGCACCCGCATCCAGAACAATATGTTTCCAGCAATGGCACACTCGAATCACCAGGATCTAGCCGGGGAAATAGTTTGTGGAGTAACACAGGTGCATCCCAGACACAATCAATTGCTGCAGCTTCCTCGCTTGGACTCTTCTCTGGGTTGGGCACCAATGGTACTTCTGGGCCATCGTCTCCTGTTGACTGGAACACCGGCGGTGGCTCAATGGTGCAGCTAGATTACGCCAACATAGACTGGAGTTTAGATCGCGGCTCATCGTCGTTGAGAACAGGTGGTATGTGGCCAACAACGAACTCATTTATGCAAAACAATGCTCGTAAATATGATTCATTTACCCCTGGACTTGCTGTAAAGTCTACCATAAGACCTGATATGCGCAATGGGATTGGTATACAGATTCCCGGGCTGCAAGATGAAGCAAGTAAAGCAGAAGCGTCGGCTGGTGGTTCTCGGGAGTGGACTTCTCCTTTTGAAGAGAAAGACCTTTTTAGCTTACCAAGACAGTTTGTTTCTTCTCCCTCGCTGTAGGGTGGTGGGAGAGATTTGACAATAAAAAAGAAAAGATATGAAAAAAAGATAACAGTAAATGTGTTTTGGATTTGATGTTGGTGTTGGCTCTTATGATGCATTTGCCCTCTTGATATTGTGAGCAATTATAGTGAAAAAGAATACAGTCGTTTGGTTTTATATCCGTTTTCTTTTTCCCATTTTTCCCTTCTTCGCAGATCCCTTTCAAATCAAATACGTTCCCGCTGAATCTAAATAAAAATCTAAATCTAAATTAACAATGACAACAATATAAATTGGAATTTCAATTTTATAGCTGTTTGATTTGGTTTATAGGAATAATAACATACCATTATAGTGGGTTTGCGTTTCTTATATTAACTAGTTTCTCGACATGCACGTGTATATTGAGTCATGTAATACATAGTTTTATAATAATATTAATATTTTTAACATAAATTTTTGACTAAATAATTACAAATAAAAGAATATAATATATTTTTTTTGAATAATCAATGTGGATCTATCGTATACATGTTTGATAATACTACAACATAACATTAGTACGATAGATTATGTATGTAAACTTTACCAATAAGGACAAATGTTTGCACTTGAATAAATTAGTTGTCACACATATGATACATAAACCTTGCTGTTATGATTGTCGAATAAATTCATACATGAAGGACGATCAATATAAGAGTATGTTTAGCCAAACTACCAAAAACTGTTTAGAAGTACTTTTGAAAAAGTATTTTTGCAAAATAACAGCTTGTATTTGTCCAATTTATTTGAGTATTGTTTTTTTTGCTAGCTCATTATATTTTATCAATCTTTTCAAAAAGTACTTTTAAACATCAAATTACGAAAAAGAACAGTAAATGTTTACTTTGCAATTAGTATTATTTATAAAAATTAAATATATATCATAAAATAATTCATTTAGAATATCAAATGTAAAGTAAAAATATAAATTAAAAATTCCAATCAATATAAATGATAATTCTTTTAAAGCAATAATATTGAATATTTGGTATTACTTATTATTTATATGACAATTTGAATATATCAAAAATACATTATTCAATAAATTTAAAATCTACTCTTAGGAATAGGGGAAAGAAAATAAAAATATGATTAAAATAACAAAATAGAAAAAATATATAGTAGAAACAAAAAAGAAAGGAAAATAAAGTGACACTTATTAAATTACTGGGGGATAATTTGAAAAATATAAATTTATTTTAAGTTTTTTTTTATCTTGAACAAATTAATTTTCTACTTTTGCTTCTACTTCTTGGAAGAAGTTAGAATTTGTAGTTTCTTCTCAAAAGTAAAAAAATTGATTCTGCTGCTGCTCAAAAATATTTTTTCATCTTGGCCAAGTACCATAATATAATATGTACTCTCTTCGTTTACTTTTACTTGTTAACTATACTAAAAATATATTTTCAATTTTACTTGTCCACTATACTAAATCAAGAAAAAAAATCTTTTTGTTTTGTTTTTATCTTTCTATTTTACCCTTATCATTAACTACTCATTTCCCAAATCATTTTCCAAGATTTTTTAAAATACTATTATTATTATTATGGATAAAATTGTAAAATAAATACTTTATTTATTTTTTCTTAAAGGGAGTGTAAAGTTAAAGTAGACAATTAAAATTGAACGGTGGAAGTAGGTCCTATTTTATTCAAAAAAATCTCACGTTTCGACATAAATATCAAAAATATTGTTTGGATCTTTGTCCCCTATTAAATATTTAACTAATAGTTGAGTCATTAATAAAAACGATATAAAAGATTATAGTCTTTTACACTGTAGAATTTCTTTAATATGATAAAGCTTTAGATAGTATTAGGATTCCAATTATCTGTCTCAGAAATTCGGCATACTACAGGTATTGAACAATGTTGACCTTCATTATTCCTCATAATATGCTAAATCTAAAATGCATAAATTAAAGAAAGAAACACATGATACAGTACCTATGGAAATTTTGAAGAAGAGCTGACACTTGTGCACCAAATTGTTAATTGGAGAAGCAAGGTATTATTTGTCGATTCCGCGGCCGAACGAAAAATAAATAAAATGAATATAAGTAGAAGTAAAGATGAAGGTAGTTTTGATTAAAGTAGATTAATTACATCAAGTTATTTGTCGGATCAGACATAGCAGAATCGTAAACCATAGCCATTGGCAATCAAATTAGAAATTGGCAGCAGCGGAGATGATGCATGAGAATTAATAAAAATAATATTGCAAGTTGATATCTTTTTGACCCTGTCAAGATAAATGCCAAAATTGAACCCAAGAACAATCACCATCTTTCAACTACTAATTAAAGCAAACCCAAAAACTAACATTTGCACAAGAAAAACATAAATTAATTTATGAACTTACAATTTACAAGGTATAACAAACGAATTAGTTTTTGGCTCTTCGCTCAAATAACAATAATTCAAGAGGCGATGGTTTTCGAAAGAAAGTACGTGAAATGAAATAATACAAAATGACAAGTAGTAGTATATATTAACGGCCATAAGGTGCCTTTTCGCTCACATCGGATGATTGTGACTATTAGGTTTCTTCAAAAGCAGTTGTCAGTTTTTTTTTAATATTAAATATATTATTTAGGTAAATAATTAAAAGGGTATTTTAGTAATTCAACTTTTAACTTATAGGCTTCCTGTTTTTAATATAACTAGTTCCTGTACACGTGCGTTGCACGTGTATCCCATATTAATTTTACATAATACATATTTAGAAATTGTTAAAATCAATGCATACATATTTTAAAAGTATTTGATTGAAATATTATTATTTCAAAAACTAATCAATATTGTTCCATCTTTAATACCTCTTAGGCTCTTACGATGAGGTTAAAGGTCGTACCGTCTGACCAACTCTATCTCTGTTATAATTTTCAACGATAACACGATCAATTAAAATTTCTCTTTACTTTGAACTATGCAACATATATGTTATGTAAAGACGGTTTAAAAATGAAAGCAATTTTACAAAAGAATTTTCTTTTCCCAAAATGGAAATGAATATGCAGATATTTTGACACATTGTGGGAAAATATGGGAAAATTACTATTTCATATTCCATGGAAATTCTAAAAAACTAAGTATTCGCGAGAAGCATAGTACATATAAAGACATTAATTAAAGTATAAAGAGAATTAACATTTATTTTAGCAGCAAAATTGTAGGAGTAGTTCTAAATAGGTAGCAGCAAAATTGGAGGTGTAGTTCCAAAAAGCTAGTAGAACGTATGGTGCCAAACCACCTTAACATAAAATTGAAGAGTAATTATTTTACGTAAGAAAATGAATCTAATAGTAATTACCAAAACGTCATTATCAGATATTCTTAACATTCTAAGTATATGCTCATGCGACTTTTTAATCCAAAGCTTGGTCTGCATCATATGCAATTAATCTTTCTGAGAGTTTGATGAGAAAAGAAGTTCATATATAGTGAGGAAATGGATACTAATTATGTTGCCATTGCCATCTCAACTTCTCTTTATAGGTAACTTCTCTTTTGTAACTGAAGATTTAATTATTAATTGTGTAATTTTTGGAAGAACGATCTTAAATATATAGGGAGATGAAAGATAATTAAGTTGGACAATTAATTGTAACACAAACTTTATGTTATAACTTAGAGGGAACTGAAAGAGAGATCGAAAGGTAACGTGAAAAAGAAATTCTCCAAACAATACAAGAGATTTGTCGCCGGATATTTATTATATATCTACATTTAGTAGATGAATATGGTCCATTTATTGAATTAGTTAAATAAATTTTTTACATTAATTCCAAATTTAATTCTCTATGACAACAAAGAGAATTTTGGTTAATGTACTATTTTATGAATGAGATAATATATTTTTTTTTCTAAGGGTATTGCAGCTGTTAGCCTTTTATTTCCTCATTATATAGAGGTTAATATGACTTTTTATATGACTTATCATCAATAACCCAGGTTCTTCTATAAATTGATTGCAGTTTCCACCTTCATATACATTGTATATGAACAGATATCGGTAGCTTCATAAATTTGCTATAATGTGTATTTACTTTTTTGTATAAATATATTGTAGATATAATATTTGATTGAGGATAAAATAGGTACTCTATTTTTCATGGACATTTTAGTAAATCAATTTTACCTAAAAGTCTTCACACTTATAATATAGTATGATATGATATGATATAAATTAGAAAAGACATGCTCTTAACTTATCCACGTACAGAAAAATTTGTCCTCAATCGCTGAAACATGTAAAATTACGTAAATTAATATGCTTAATTAAATTGAGTAGTAATAATTGGAGGTGCTTGTGACAATCCTTTCTTGTAAATTAGTTCGGAGGACAAATTCCACGAGGAAATTGCACCATATCTTTCCCACTAAAATAAAAGAAAAATAACCTTCCAAATAAAGGGGAAACAAAAGGAAGGGAGAAAAGCAGCAACAACAACCACTGAAATCTCACTTGTGGGATCTGGAGAGTGTAGTGTACGCAAACCTTATCTCTACCCCGACGGGATAGAGAGACTGTTTCAGATAGATCCTCGGCTCAAAAGGACGAAAAGACAATATATCATCAATAAAAATCATAGAAAAAAAAAACCATAGAAAAACATAGTAGCATCTCAAGAACCAGAAAATAGATAAAAAAAATAAAACAATAACTAGTCTAAATAAAGCCCAACACTACGAGAAACAAAAGAGTGGTGTGAACTAAGGGTGTCTGACGGGCCGGATTGACCCGGAACCGGACCGGCCCGGTTCATAAGGGGTCGGGTGGGCTGGATAGGAGGGGTAGAGGGGGTTGGTCCGTTTATATTTTCTAAATGGTTAACCGGACCGGTTAAACTCGGTCCACGTGAACAGTAGCTCCAACCGGTTTAACCGGCCCGATACAACGGCTAGAATTTTTTATTTATTTTGTTTTTTTTTATTTTTCGAATTATGTGGGGCCCATGACCGTTGGCAACGGTCAGAACTTGAAATGATCCGTTAGCCAACGGTAGAATTGCATAAATAGCCTTTTTTTTTTAAATTTTAACCATTTTTCAATTTACAAAATTAACCTTCTCTAAAACTATAAATATCCCCCTCCCCCCTTCTCCATTTCTTCACTCAACTCTCATATCTCAATCTCAATTTCTCTAATTCTCTTATTCTCCAATTTTCAAGATTTCAAGTCTTCAATTCATCTTCTAATTTTATTTGGCTCTCTTTTCTTAAATTTAATTTATCGTGTTCTATCATTCGGATTTTGAAGTTTGAACAATTGAAATACTTGCTTGACGTCTTTTGTGGTAACATCGGAATTGCGTCATCAAGTGCTCAATTTATTATCGAATTCGGTGCACTCCCTCCAACTCTTTCTCTTATTTACTATTTTAATTGCATATTAAATTTTAGCATATACTTTAATTTTTACAATATGTTGAATGCTGCTAAAAGAGCGTGTAGAAAAGTAACTGGTAGGGAAAAAAAAGGTAGTGCTTCAGCAACTGGTAGTAATAGTACCTCATATACACATTTTCCCGAAACATCGCCTAATGATAATGTAGATTATGAACAATTACAAGAAGATTTTGGAATAGAAGTTAATGAATTAGGAATGGAAGATGAAATACCAGCTACACCTACTATTGCTGGAGTTGGTAGTGTTGGAGTTGCTACAAGGGGTGGTGGTCATGGCACTAGTAGTAAACCACATGTGGCTCAGACTACTAATCGTAGAAAAAGAAGTAAGGTTTGGAATTTTTTTAAAATAATTAAAGGTACTGACAGAGTTAGATGCAAACTTTGTAAATATAATTTTAAACATTTGACTGGAGAAAATTCAGGGGGGACTGGGATGCTTAGTAGACATATGAGAAATGCACATCCCATAGAATGGAGCTCTGATGGTGATGGAAATCAAACAACTATTAACCCGACTACTGGAGGATTTTTGAAATATGATAAAATGAAGGATCTTGAGGAGTTAGCAAAAATGATTGTTTTAGGTTGTTTAACTTTTTCTTTTGCTTCGTCATCATATCTTATTATGTATATTCAAAGGATTTACAATCCTTTATTTAAAGGTATCCCTAGAAGTACTTGTAGAGCTGATATCTTTAGATTTCATAGACAATATCAAATATATATATACGTTATTTGTTTAGCCACCTTCCTTGTAGAGTTTCTCTAACTTCTGATATTGGCCATGCTGTTAATGAAAATGATTATTTGACAATTACATATCATTGGATAGATGATACTACTTGTATGAAAAAACGTATTATCGCTTTTAGATATGATGAAGATCAGAGTCATGCTGCTGCATTTATAAGTAGTTCTATTTGTGAAGTTGTTGAATTTTATAATCTCAAGCAAAAAGTATTATGTATGTCTTTTGATAATGCTTCTAACAACAATGCTGCAATTTCAATATTAAAAATACATTTGCAACCACCTCTTGATGAAATTTTCATGTTAGGTGTGCATGTCATGCTTATAATTTAATTGTTAAAAGTGGTCTTGATTTATTTTCAACTGAGATTACTCATGTTAGAAGAGCAGTTGGTGTTATTCAATGAAATAATAGACAATCTAGAATAAAGGAATTTAAGAATAAGTGTGTCCAGTATAACCTTCAACCCACATTCATGCCGGACGAAATTATTACTAGATGGAACTATACATATATATTTTTAAAATGTTGCTACAAATATAGATTCCCAATAACTGAAGTTGCTAATGCGCATTGTACTGATCCAAGCCGTATGTTAACAACTACTACTTTGGAGGTCATTAATGATGTTGTTAAATTTTTATATAAATTTTATACAGCTACTGTTGAGTTTTCTGGAGCATATTACCCTACTATTACTATAGCTTTAGTACATATAACTGAAATTTCTTTTCTACTCTTTGAATTTAAGAAGAAAGAAAAATATATGGATGTTGTGAAAAAAATACAATAAAAATTCAAAAAAATATTTCTTTTCAATTCCTCCGATTTACTTAATTGGTGCTGCTTTAAATCTTTCTATTAAGATGTCTGATTGTCACCAATTAATGAATATTTTATATACTTATATGGAGATTGGACCAAGTGAAACCCCAGATTTATATGTTTCTATGAACAAGCTAAATGAAAATTTACAGTAATTATATAATCATTATGCAAATGTAATTGATGGTGTTGCTCGTACTGTAGGCAATGTTAATCCTACTATGCAATGTAGCACTTCTGCTACTGTGAATGATGAAGAAGGCCTTGATAGTTTTAATATTTTTTCTACATTTTCTAGTACTCAAACCAGTAGCAGGAACATTGATGAACTTCAATTCTACTTGCAGAAGCAAAAAGGGCCTCGCACAAAGGAATTTTCATCGTTGGGATGGTGGCATGAGAATGGAAAGCAATTTCCTGTTCTTTTCGCTATGGCTCGGGACGTGCTGAATGTGCCAATTTCTACTGTTGCATCGGAGAGTGCATTTAGCCAAGCAAGACAACAACTTGGAGA
>MU702788.1:35441-49696 GCA_026770625.1 Nicotiana glauca | reverse complement strand
GACACATACTCGCCGGTAACAAGAATTACATCCATTCGGATGCTAATAGCATTAGCCGCCTTGTATGGTCTTCAAATCTATCAAATGGATATAAAAACAACTTTCTTAAATGGCGATCTAGAGGAAGAAATTTACATGAACCAACCCGAAGGGTTTGTGATTCCGGGAAAAGAAAAGAAGGTGTGTCGACTTGTTAAGTCCCTTTATGGACTAAAACAAGCACCCAAGCAATGGCATGCGAAATTTGACCAAACAATGTTGTCAAATGGTTTTAAGATTAATGAATGTGATAAATGTGTTTACATTAAGAACGTTCCAAATCATATATTCATTGTTTGTTTATATGTTGATGATATGCTAATAATGAGCAAAGACATTATCAACATTCAAGCTACTAAGCGTATGTTTGCTAGTAAGTTTGATATGAAAGACTTAGGAATTGCCGATATAATTCTAGGAATTAAAATCCAGAAGACTCCTCAGGGTCTAGCTTTGTCTCAATCACATTACGTGAAAATGATACTTGAAAAATTCAAACACTTGGAATTTAAAAGTGCAAGAACTTCAATTGACTTAAATCATCATCTTATAAAGAATAAAGGTGAAAGTATGTCTCAATTGGAGTATGCTCGTGTGTTGGGAAGCTTAATGTACATCATGAACTGTACACGACCTGATATAGCTTGTGCAATAAGTAAACTTAGTCGATTCACAAGTAATCCAAACAAACATCACTAGGTGGCAATGAAACGAGTTCTGGGATATTTGGAATATACCCAAGACTACCCTTTGCACTATAATAAATATCCTACGATTATCGAAGGATATAGTGATGCAAATTGGATAACCGGCTCAATAAAAACAAAGTCCACAAGTGGATATGTTTTTACTATTGGTGGAGGAGCAGTATCTTGGAAATCTTCCAAACAAACGTAAATCGCTTGCTCTACAATGGAATCAGAGTTTATAGCTTTGGATAAAGCCGGTGAAGAAGTTGAGTGGCTTCAAAATTTCTTAGAAGACATTCCGTTCTGGCCAAAACCTTTGGCTCCTATTTGCATATATTGCGATAGTGAGGCTGCAATAGGACGGGCAGGGAGCGTTACGTATAACGGAAAGTCTCGTCATATACGACGAAGATATAACACCGTTAGACAACCACTTTCTAGTGGGATTATCACTATTGATTATGTAAGATCAAAGGATAATGTGACGGATCCGCTTACAAAAGGCTTAACTAGAGAGGTAGTTGAGAAATCATCTAAGGGAATGAGACTATGGCCAAGGACAAGTCAACATGGCGGTAACTCTACCTAGAATTTTGGATGTTCCGAGATCTAGGTTCAAGGAGCTCAAACAAAGTTGTGATTGACCGGTTCAACATTGTCAATGTAAAATCTTTGGTCCCTTCTCGTGATGAAGACAATGTTCAGTAACAAGGATAGAATTTTACACGTTCTTTAATAATTACCTAAGTTTGATGTGGTAGTTATCAAATAGTGTCAATCTAAAGGATTACACGTTTAGGAATCACCTATGTAAGTGTGAAGTGGAAGCTGCTTCAATGAGAATTCTGTAAGTCCAATTCTCTACGCACTTATGAAACCAGGCGATGTTCATGGCTGAAACGAACATAACAATGAGAACCAAAAGACGGTTAAGGGTTGGTTGTGTGACATATGGTTGTCTAGCTATATACTAAAGTTCGATGATTCAAAGATATCAAATCTACTAATTGACCGAGTATATCTGACATATGTTCACTACGGAAAGTTCAAAGGGAAACCTACTTTTCCAGATGCAATTAATCGTTACTTGCAAATTACACAGCTTTCATCTATGATCATTCTTGTTACAACCATTCCCATTCATGTGGGGGATTGTTGGACTTTAAAGGCATTGGGGTTCAAAGACTTTAAGCATTGGGCTTCAAAGTCTAAGAGTGTGAATTGGAAATGGTGGAAAATAAAATGGATGAAAATGAAAATTTGAATGAAGCGAGCTTTTGACTTGTACTTTGTCCCTCAAATGAGGGACAACTACATTTGTATGCTTATATATAGAATCACTTCTTAAAGCTCTTAAAAGGCATTGAAGAGAATGAACCATCGCGCCGTCGTCGTCGCTCACTCGTTTGGCTTTGGATTTGGATTTGTCAAATGATCGATCGATAGATTTTTTTGGACAAAATTTATTTAATTAATTATTTAATAATTAATTAAAAGTCAGATCACTGCTGAAGATTCAGAAGGATAGTCTAGCCGCAGTCCTGGCGTAACCGCGGTAGGACCACGCCGGAACACTGCTGCAAATTTAGAAGGCTAGTCTGGCTGCGGTCCTGGCGTAACCGCGGCAGGACGCGTAAACTTCTGAACATATACCTTTTCCAGAACAAATATCACACTTCTTCCAATAATTGCCTATAAATTCTGAGGCATGACTTTATTTTTAACACACCAAAAATATTACAGAATTTCCTTCTTTCTGAAAATACTGCATTCTAATTCACAGTCTCTCTCTCTCAAATTCATAAGTGTGATTTTGCTCCGTTCTTTGAGTTCGTTTGTATCCTGCAGTTTGTATTACCACTGTTGCAGGAAGGTTTACTCCGTTTCATCCTGGGAGGATTTAATCTATTACCTTGGCAACGTGTGAGGGGGTTAAAATTCCTTAAGGACGCACAAGCAAATTGTGGACTCGGAATATTTCTTAATCTTTACTGTTTTTCTAGTTTCTTTTATTCTTCTAACAATTTTCTGATTTTTGTGTTTTAACACAGTAGCGCTCACAGTATGTGGTTTTAAGAATATATGGATTAATTCAATACAAGTGATTAATAGCATTAGATTAAACAAATGAAAAATGTAATAGATGACCAAACCAATAATGAGGGTGATTCCGAGCTCGGTTGATGGCTCGATAAAGAACCTGCCCTTGATTCCAAGCTTATATTTATGAAGAACTTAAGAATAAGAATAAGAACTTTGAACAAAAAAAAGAATTGAAATAAATTGCCTTGATATGCGTGTTACAATATGTCTTATGAATAATAAGCTTTTCCCTTTATATAGTAGCGGAGGTTTACCCTAAGTACAATTCTAGAAAAGGTAAAAAAACTTCCGTTTCGCCAATCACTGATTTTCTACCGATACGGGCCGATATTCACGTCGTGATATTCGGTTAGGCACGAACATCACGACCCTTTGTTAGTCGTGTACAGTTGTTGGGTAACGCTCTCCAAAGTCTCAATCCTCAAATGGGACCTCGAGGACATGGCTCTGATATCCTCCAGGGCAGGTGTTTTGCCTAAGGCCCGATACGAGGGGCTCCTCGCTTTGACTCCGACCTATTACAGTCACGTACATCTCATTTGGCTCACCGAGAAATTGAGTCATCAATGGGCTCGATTTTAACTATATACAGATAGTCCCATCGTTTCTTAGAGAGTAGTCTTGCCAAAATAATGGGAAAGGACAAATCACTCCAGCTCCTTCCTTTGTACGTTATGACGCGGAGCCGAAATGCCCCATCAATCGCGTCGTTCTAACTTCGAACACGTGTAGCTCACCGGCAGATTGCCTTTGAATGCGAAGCGCCGGCTGTTTCCTTACAAAAGCCTCTTTTCTTTGTCTTTTTTCTACTTTCCGATCAAACCCCTATCTTCGAGCTTTCCAAACATTATCAAAACCTTCTTAAAATCTTCATATCTTCATCCCTATTCTTCAATCTCCATAGCAATTTCCAGATTTCTATCCAAAATTTCTTCAAATCTTCATACTACGTTCTTCATCTTCAAAACCCATTTTTCCAAAACTTTGCTTTCTTTTTTCAAATTTTCAAATACTTCCCTAGATGATAATGGCAAAAATATTGAAAATCATTCCTCAACAAATTCCATCTTCATCTTCTCAACCGATCGCTGGTACTGAAGCGATTAACCCTGATGTGGTTGCCCTCAAAGCGGCTTCCCCCGTTATAGCTACTAATGAACCGGCCGTCGAGCCTCCCTTGTCAATATTCATCCTCGGGGGTTGCTCGATTACAGATGAGTTTAAAGCCGAGAAGCCTTCGTGCAAACAGGACCGGGGCGAAGGGGTCTCGAGATATATATGTTTTGTGACCGAAGACGTCCTTCTCATAGTTCGTAAGGACTGCGATTGGGAAGGCAAGGACGTATCAGATTCATCGGGCCTAAAGACGCCGTTAATACCCATGTGGAGGGGTATTTAAGTGTTTACACTTATCCCTTCATGTTGGTCCCGATGGATCCGATCGTTCTAGATTTTTGCAAGACGTACAAGGTGTGCCTCGGGCAAATTCACCCATCATTGAGGAGGATCATGACCCTTCTCTATGACTTTTTGAATAAGACCAAACCTCTTCGGTTCACGATCGACCATCTGCTTCGATTATACAGTCCTCGGATATTCCGCGGGGGACTGATTAAGCTTACACACCGGGCCAGTAATGCCCCTTTCTCAAGTATCGATGAAGATCGAGACCATGGCTGGCAGGGATGCTTTGTCTGAGTGAAGATCGAGGATTTGACCCCCCCAGAATACATGCCATTCCCCGAGAATAGAATGCGTCTCGTAAGTGAAACTCCTTCTTTCAACAACAAAATTTCTTCTTCTTTCATTTCTATCTTCTTATTCATGTTTATGGTTGTGCAGTTGTTGCCCGTTTTTCGAATGTTGTCCCCCGATTAAAGGAGTAGATCGAGGGAATATGTACTCAGATGGCCTACTTCAAGTGTATGTGGCACGAACTATCGAAGGGCCGATGGTAGGACCGTTCTCATGGTAAGGCCTCTCTCCAAGTAGCCAACACTACATTTACACCTTTCATTTTGTTAACTCCTCTTCCCTCTTTGTTGTTGTAGGTTTGCCTAAGACCACTGAACTTAGTCCTTAAGAAGGGGATGAAGATGTTGCCCCGTCCATCGATCCCTTCATTGCTGCCACATAGGGAAAAAAGAAGAGGAAAAAAATCGTTGGGCTCCTTGAGCTCCGAGGTGAAAAAATCGAAAAAGGGGGTGCTCCGCAAGCCCGGGAGGGGCTCCAGTTCCCGGGTGCCTGCATCTGACTCCCTCCTCCAACTCAGGGACTAGCCGGAGGATGAATCTATTTTTGTAATCCTCTAGACGACCTATCTCGGGGATTGGGATGCATCCAAGGGGGAGACTCATGAAATAGACCTCCCTCAAACTCAAAAAAATGGACGTCGATACCTGGGGTGAAACCTTCCAGGATGTCGGTTCTTCTCCAAAGGAGGCGCCCGTCGTAATTGAGATCTCGGGGATTCCTACACCGAGTTTATGCTCGAGGAGTCCTAGGCGAGGTAGGACATATCTAACGAGGGGGGCGAGGGTGCGGAAGACCCCCTTCATGCTTTTTTTGATGGTGTGGACTCATACTTTTCCGGTCAGGGCGACCTGGAAATCCCAAAAAAAGACATTTCCTCGAAACCTGGTTGGACGAGTTCGTGCCCAAAATTGGTCAATCAGTTCCTTGCTCCGAGCGTGGACCCCAGTCGCAAGAGGTCGATTGTACTGATCGTCCCAGAGGATGCCTGGGTTTTGTCCGCTCCTATGGGGGTAGCTATCTACCTCTGATGCTTGGTGATCAAGGAGGACCAGGAAAGAATGAATGTGGTGAACGTCCCATGTCTTTTTAATGAGGTCCAGCAAGCGTTGAACCAGGTAAGGCATCGTTCCCTTCCATCTATCTATAGTTATTTGCGCTTGTCGTTTCTCACATTTTCTTTGCCTTTTTGCAGGCCTCGGTACTTTACCATGAGAGTTTCCTCTGATATGGGGTTGAAGTCAATCAACCCGAGCTTGAGATCAAGGAGCTTGCCCAGAATAGGGAACATGTACAAGCTTCTCAACGAGCAGTAGGAGGGGGTCGCCAAGAACCTCCAAGCCAAGCTGGATGCAACTCAGAAGGAGCATTCCGACTTGGTGGAAAAGGTAAAGGTTTTCTAAGTTAGAAATGAAGGTTCGGTCGTAGAGGCTAACAACAATACTTCACAGGTCTAGCAGAAGATCGACCAGATCGACCAACTCCACAAGGAGATGGATGAGATCCAAGTGATAGTCGATGGGTGGAAAAATAAGATGGACATGCTGGCCTCGGAGAAGGAGACTGCCCAGGCCAAACTATCTTCGATGGAAGTTCAGCTCCGAGTGGAGAAGGAGAAGACAGATGCTCGGGCTCGATAAAATGAGGGCCTCTAAGCTCAACTAGGCTCGGCCGTTGTTGAATGAGATGCCCTTGGCAAGGAGCTCGAAATAATGAGTTCCAAGCTAGAAGTAAGCTCGGTTGATGCTGATGAGATGGTGGCCCGTACAAGGCCCATGTAGAAGCAGTCGAGGCTCGCCTGCAGACTACCGATAAGTATGTGAGGTGGCCGAAGGGAGACCCTCGAGGAAATACATGCCCGAGGCTTCGACCTATCTGCCAAAATTGAAGAGGCAAAAGACTTGAGGTCGAGGTTAAGAGTCTAGTCGAACTCCAAGGCGAAGAAGGCTCCAAGGGCTCTGAAGAATTCGAAGGCTTCGAGGATTCTGGTGACGAGTCGGGTTCCGGTGAAGACCAGGAGAAGATGCCTTAGGATTGATATTTTTAAGAAGCAAAAATGTTTGTTATCAAGGTAGAGACTTTCTTTCATTTCTATACGTAACATACAAGATTGTGAGCGTGAAAAAGCTCGTATTAAGGCTGTGTGGCTACGCGGGCACGATTCATTTGACCATTTGTCCCTTATAATAAATCCTTACCACCGAGACCAGATTGTTCGAGCATAAAGTTTCCTTCCTTGCTAAAAATCATGACCCGTGGGTGATGGCCCCCAATATTCGAGGTCGATCTTCGAGAGGGTTCGGATACTATTGATTCGACTATTGACTCCGATTTAAAACCGGTCTTCGACTATAAGTTAGCACGATTTACTATTGCCTCGTTAAAAACCTTGTCAAAAAATCGATTTGGAACAAAACCGGTTCAAGGGAAAAAGAGTGCAACCTGTACTTTTAGACCTAACAACTACATTATCCTTTAGGTGTTGCTTGCAAGTGTTAGCCTAATTCGTAGTTAAAAGAAAAGAAAATGAATGAGGTCGTACCATAGCAGTGTATCTTTTTAAGTCGGTCATGTTCTAGTTATTTGGTAGTTGTGCGTCATTTCCTGCTTCGAGTTTCTACGAACCTTTTTCGGTAATCCCGATGACTCGATATGGACCTTTCCAATTCGATCCTAGTTTTTCTTTGTTCGGGTTCCAGGTGTTCTGTGTTACTCTTCTTAACACCAAGTCCCCGATATTAAAGTGTCGGAGGTTGGCTATTCGGTTGTAATATCTTTCTATTCGCTGCTTTTGGGCGGCCAGCTGGACTAGAGCGACCTCACGCCTCTCATCTGGTAGTTCTAGGCTCGTGCTCATGGCCTCGCCATTTGAATCTTTGGTTGCATATCGGAACCTAAGGCTCGGTTCTCCCACCTCGACCGGTAATAATGCTTTGGCAATGTATCCCAACGAAAATGGAGTGGCTCCAGTACTGGATTTTAAGGTCGTAGGGTATGCCCACAAGACTTCGGACATGATTTACTTCCATTTTCCTTTGGCGTTGGTCAGCTTTTTCTTCAGGTTTTGAAGGATTATTTTGTTCGTCGACTCCGCCTGTGTGTTACAACTAGGGTGGTAGGGTGTTAAAGATCTTTTTGATCTTATGGTCCTAAAAAATTGCTTATCTTGCTACCAATGAACTGCTTCCCGTTATCATACACTATCTCAGCCAGTATACCGAATTGACATATTATGTGGTCCCAAATGAAGTAGATGACTTCTTTTTTCCATACCTTCTCAAACACTTGAGACTCTACCCATTTAGAGAAATAGTCAGTCCTAAATAATATAAATTGAGCTTACCGGGTGCCCATGGTAGGGGACCGACGATGTCCATTCCCTATTTCATGAATGGTCAGGTCGATAACACTGAGTGTAGTAACTCCACGGGTTGGTGGATCACTGGTGCGTGCCTCTGACAACCGTCGTATTTTCACACAAAATCCTTCACATATTTCTCCATGCCGATCCAGTAATAGCCAGCTCTGATTATCTTACAATCTAAGAATTCTGCCTCCGAATGATTTCCGCAGGTGCCCTCGTGAACTTTCCTCAAAATGTATTCGGTGTCTCATGGCCCCAAGCATATGGCGAGTGGGCCATCAAACGTTCTTCTGAACGGAGTATCTTCGGATAGACTAAACTTGGCGGCCTTCGTGCGTAGAGCTCTTGATTCTTTAGGATCCAAGGGCAGTATCCCAACCTTCAAATAGTCTATATACTTGTTTCTCCAGTCCCAAGTTAAACTTGTTGAGTTTATCTCGGCATGGCCTTCTTCCACTATTGATTTTATGAGTTGTACAACTTTTCCCCAGCTGAATTCATCATCGTCAATTGACGACCCCAAGTTAGCCAGAGCATCGGCTTCACTATTTTAATCCCACGTGTTGTAGGGTCCATTCCTTGAATCGATGTAGCACTACTTATAATTTATCCAAGTATCTTCGCATTCATTCCTCTTTCACTTCGAATTTCATATTGAATTGATTTACCATAAGGAGGGAAGCGCATTTTGCACGTAATCTTAGCACGCTTGAAGAAAAAAATCTACCCAAATTTGAAGACTTTTTTATTTTTACTTTTTCCTTGTTTGCCTTTAACTTTTTCTTTTCATTTTCTTTCACTTGTTCTTTCTTTTTTGCTTCTCTCTTCTTCATCTTCATCTAAAGCAGCCTTCATCTTCATCCCAATTACACCCATCTCTATCTGCAGTAAATTCTTTTTTTTAAATAATAATTTCATAATCCTAAATTTTAGCTGAGAATAACTATCACGACCAGTAGACCACAAAATAGAAAGTGATATTTTTATAAATTCCACCCCACTCCAGCGATATAGAGGGATGTGGGGTGTGGGTTCTGGTGGTTTTCTATTTTCACATAAGTTCAAAGATGTTATCTAAAAGCAATGCATATAATTTTGTTGGAGCATAACACGTTTAAGAGCTTTACTTTTCTGGAGCAAAAATGATGATGTGCTATTTTTGCTAATAAATTCTTCAAGATTTTGAAGCAAAATGGTTTTTGATAGGTCTGGTGTAATTTTTGAATTCTCATAGTTTGGTTGGATAATGATGTTGTAATAAAATATTTCAATGATTATTTTTATGTGAAAAGATAAATAATTTGGTGTCTTCTTTATGATGACTTATGGCCAAGTGGCATGGCCTTTAACAAGTGGTAAGGCTTTCAACAATAAGGGTCAAGACTTTCAATAAGTGTTCAATTCCTTTCATGCAAAAGTGACTATAAATAGGCTCAAACACTTGAAGAAGTAGCATCAAACAAGAAGTCTTCACTCTTTTCTCCTTCCAACATTTCCTACACTTCCTACTTCTTTTATATTGTTTAATTGTCATTTTTCTTCTTTTGTTCTTACTAGCTGGGTTTGTAGTTTAGTATTTTATTGATTCATGCATCCTCTTAAGTAGAAGTAGGATTAATTCACTCTGGAGAAATATTTCATATTGCTGAAATAGTTTCTTAAGACAATACCTAGTACGACTTAAGTCAATCTGTGTATTTATTTCCGCCCACGAATAATAATATTGCAATGCTATTATTAAAAATTTTGCCCTTATTCACTACAATCTAAGAAACTATAACAAACAACACTGATGCTGAAAATATTACCGATACTGCCAATATTGGCACTACCTCCACTGCTCCAGTTACAGTTGCATTATCATATGCCAATCTATTTTTAGATGTGTCAAATATCAAAAATTTTGCCAATAAAAATTTTAAGCGTTGGCAAGAATGTATTTTCTCACTGCTTGATGTCCATGGTATTGCATACGCATTGCTGTATCTACAGCCTATTACAGATGTTGATAATAAAATAGTGGAATCATGGCAATATGCCAACAAGATATGTCGTCATACTATATTACAAACTATTTCTAATGAACTGTTTGACGTGTACTGCAATTATAAGGAAGCAAAAGCTAACTGGAAAATCCTAATTCGAAAATTTACTGTTAACGATGCTACTAAACAAAAATTTATAGTAGAAAATTTATATTTTTGGCAGATAACAGATGATAAAGAGACGAATATACAAATCAACGAATATCAAAAATTTCTAGAAGACTTGAAAGCCGAGGGGATGGAATTACTAAAAAATTTTGCTGCTTGAGTAATAATTGAGAAGCTGCCTAACTTTTGGAGTGACTACAAGAACAACCTAAAGCACAAACAAAAAAGTTTTACCACTGAGGAAATTGTGACCCACATCCTTATTGAAGATTCCAACAGAAAAGAACCACTCTCAAAGCAAACTTAGTACAAAGTAGCAACATTAACAGCAATAGCAAAAGGTATGTGAATAACTCAAGGTTATAAGACTAAAAGTCCTAATCTTAAGAGAGATAAAAAGCTCTTGTTTTGTTTGTAGAAAACCATGTCATCATACCTCACAGTACAAGTACAGGGCAGGAAATGACATAGAAAAAATTAATTTCCCTAAGGCTAACTTAGCTGAAGGATGTAATAATATTACAGCTATCATTTCTTAAGTAAACATTGTAGCACATGCAAAAGAATGAATGATAGACTTTGGGGCTACTCGACACATTTGTGCAAATCAAGAAGCATTTTCTTCCTACATTCCTATAGAGGATGATAAAGAAGAGGTCAAGTTTGGAGACTCAAGTACTATCAAAAGTCTTGGATAAGGGTAAAGTTCTCCGAAAACTCACTCGAAAAAAACTTTAGCCCTTGTTGATGTACTGCATGTTCCTACTACGAGGGAAACTTGATCTTTGTATCCTTGTTGGGAAGAGCATAGTTAAAGTATCATTTGAATCTGATAAGATTATAATGATCAAAAATAATGTATTTGTGGGAAAGGGCTAAAGCAACAAGGGACTTGTCGATGCCCCCTTTTTCTCGCGAAATCGGGTTTATGACATTTGGGAGGACAACTCATTCCTTTTTGGGAATATGGTTTGCATTGAATAGTCGCCACCTAATGATTAAAGTGCATTAGGATACTAAGAAGAATTTGGATTTAGAAAACCAGAGATTGGATAAGGGCTTGAAATTATCCCAAGAGAAAGGTGTTAGGCACCCCTCAGAATCCACTAGTGTGGTTACCAGCCATACTATTGTTGATACCCAATTTTTTCCTAAGTATTTTTATACCCAAAATACTTCCAAAATAACATATTGGTGCATATATAAGCACACCCAAGAGTTTTGGCGTTTTTATATGATTTTTAAACCAATTTATTGCCTATTTTAATATAACAAAATCCAATAATTATTTTCAAAATTATCATTCTTGGTGAATAATTTATTCTATTTTCATATTTATACCAAAATATAATTAAGGTAATTTTCGCATATTTTTTACAAGTTCATTTGGTATTTTAAAGCTAAATTGCATATTGTTACAATTATAGCCTATCTTATAATTTATGGCATTTTATGTTTATAAAATTAGTCCCAACATTTTTAATTAATATTTATATAATATTCATTTACCCAGTACTGTTTATCTACTTTTTAAAATCGTATTACTATTTTATAAAAGATCTAATAGGAAAATTGGCTATTTACGACCTAGCCCCAGTTACATTTCAATTATAGCCAAATTGGCACCCCAATTCAGCCCTAAAATTGAGCTCAAATCACCCCAACCCAATTTCATCCTAACCCGACCCAGTACCCATTTAAACCAGACCCGTCCGTTTTCTTCTAATCTGAGCCGTTGATCATTTTGATCAACGACCCAGACCTCTCATTTCCTTTTTTAATTCCAAATGACCTCTTGCCCTACCTTATTATTCACCAAACACCTCCCTTGAATCCCTCTCTTCTCTCAACTCTCTTAACTCACCTCAAACCCTAGCCGCCGCCCCTCGTAGAAACCCCAATCCATGGCTCCCCAGACTCATCGGAGGCCTACACCGGCTCATCTATATGGTCCTATGACCAGACCTTGAAGGGGGTGTCGACCAAGCTTTTGCTCGATGGTTGTTCTCCGGTCATCTTCAACCTCTGTCCGGCCAGCCATGGCCATTCGAGTTCATTCTTCGACTGTCCTGCCCAGATCAGGAGTTTTCAAAGCCTTTCCCATCTTCTGGGTTTCTTATGAAACCCTAACTCTAAGGTTCCTTCGATTTATTCTTAGATTTGCTCCAGATCTATGTGTGTTTGAGCTTTCTGAGCATGCTTCTCGAAGTTTTCCCAATTTTTGCTTTCAAAACTCTTTGTTCTTTAACTATGGTTTATGCTAAGTTATTTTGAATCTCCTCCTTGTTCTTGGCATGTTTCTGTACTTTGCTGGTTTGTTTCCCTTATTTGAGTAAGCATGTTGGAAAACCCTAATTTTGTGATTTTTGTTTGTCTTTTTGTTAAGGTTTCATTCGATTCATACGCTTATCATCTGTAGGTTTATTTGATGTTAAAAACCCTAATTTTGGGGATTTACTTGAGTTCCTGAGCCTATATGCTTGGTTTATTGATTAATAGTTAAAACCCTAATTTTTAGGGGTTTTCACTTGGAACTTTGAAATTTCTTGTTGTTTCACCTGTTTGTCGTCTCTAAACTTAACTGATTTGAAAACCCTAGTCTCTTTGGGAGGCTATTCGAGTCCTGTGGGCTTGTTTGTGTAGCTTGTGTGTTTGAAATTATTCAACTTGATTCCTTGTTTCAACATTTCTTTTCTCTATATGTTCTACGTTTTTGCCACCTGACAAACTCGATTATGATTCTCACTCGACTCTCTGGATGTTTTCGATTCCTTCTCTCTCTATTACACACTGAAGCCTAACTAGCATGTTTTGAATGTCTGCTCTATGCTATTGCTGTATGATGTTTCTTTTGCCATAGCTTGGCCTCATATGTCTAATATTTGTGCATGCATTATATACTGAGTTCCTCCTGTGATTTTTTTTTGACTCGAAATTGATTTTAAAAACTTTTCCTTCCCTGAGATCCTGATTTTACTAGCCTGTCAAAGTTCACTATTTTTTTTATGGCAACAACCATTCTGCTTACAAGATTGATTCTCCTTTCCTTATTTGGATCCTGGTAGCATTCGTTTGAATAAGAATCCCTTGATTTAAAGGGGAGTCTTACGCTCTTTGATTCTGATTTGTGATCATGCTCATATTTGTGTTGGATTTGTACTTATTACCTTACTCTACTCGTTATCAAAAAGCTATAAATAATCTCTTCCCTTTCCTTTGAACACACGAACACAGACAAACAATCTGAGTTCAAAATACTCTCTTACACTTAAAAATTCTCTCTCTCTTTATGCTACTTGTGCTGCTGTGGACTCTTGCTTGCTCTACTTTTCTGCACTTTATTTCTTTACTGGTATGTCCTAGTTAATTTACATGTCCCAACAACATGTTTTCATTCCTGTCTACTTCTGTTCATGTTTTCCTTAGTTAACATGTGTTATTAGCATGCTGTAACATGTGTTCCCTTTCCTTTGTAATTTAATGTTTAATTTACATGTACATCCTGTCAGTTGTTTGTTATCTATTTGATACTTTATGAATCCCAAACCCTCATATTCCCTTTTATGCTTTAAGTTATGGTTCAGAAATATGAAAATGTCTGAAATCATTGTCCATGGATATGAACTGGGCCTTTTGGGCCCTAAGCTTTGTCAATTCCCCACCCCCATTCCCTTATTGTGTGTGTGCTGAGTAACAGCCTTGGCCTACCAGTATTTCTGATTATTATTCAGGCCATGGCTTGACCTCCAGTAGGTCTTTACTCCCTAAATGTTTGATTAATAGGTTTGGTCAGGGGTGTGCCAGTCTATTTTGTGGCTGGGCATGACCACCAGCCTGCCTGGGTAGCCCTTATCCCTTCTTTTGCACTTACACCTCATTCTTAGAACTTAAGTTCCGTCCCTCTTGTGTGAGCCTTGCCTTGGTAACCTGGAGCTCCCTCTGAACTTGGACACATAAGGGCTGGCCCTTCCACACTGCACAACTCAATTTCTATTCAACATCTTGGGTGTATGCACTGCCTGGGGTTCCTGAAATCCCTTGGATATCTGAAACACCCTAGATGAGAGAAGGCTTGGAAATCTGGATCTCGGAAGTGGCTCAATCTCATATTATTAGGCCTCAAGTCTGGATTAGGCTGCTCGGATGTAGCTGAGG
>MU702788.1:13291-27608 GCA_026770625.1 Nicotiana glauca | reverse complement strand
GGGGGGGGGGGTTAATTGGGCTGTAATTGAAATAAAATGGGGCCATATTTTAAATAGCCAGTTTTCCCTTTTACTTTAATAAAAAATAGTAAAAAATGATTTTGAAAGTAAATTAAAAGTTTTGGATCAGTTAATAATATATAAATATTAATTTAAAAATATTAGAACCAATTTCACAATTATAAAATGCTATTAATTTTTAAAATTGGCTAAAATTGTAATTATATGCAATTTAGCTTTTAAAATACCGAATAAATTTGTAAAAATGTATAAAAATTACCCTAGCTATATTTTGGTATAAATATGAGAATTAAATAAGTTATTCACCAAAATGATAATTGTGAAAATAATTATTGATTTTTGTACTGCTAAAATGGGCAATAAATTGATTTAAAAATCCTTTAAAAAATTAGGAAAAGTACTGAAACATCTGGACACACACATATATATATATATATATATATATATACAGGGAAAAATTGGGTATCAACAGCTGCCTCTCTTTACCCGGAAAGGATGAAAGAGTTATCGAGTAAAGACATGATGGCCAATTTTGACGTAGTGAAGTGGTTTTGAAGAGATTGACCATGCTCTGGTTCTTGAGCTACCTACATGTCCCTGGTCTTACAGGAATCAAGCCATATGCAGTTCAGGATCCGTCGGCGGAGTATGCCGATGGAGACTTCAAGGACGGACACGATATTTAGATTGGGATGGATGGTTAAAATCTAACAGGGTTGCGAGGACTGGAGCAGGATCGCTCCTGCTGAGACAACTGTTGCTCGTCGGTTTACTTGCAGATAAGCAATACAAGTGTATACTGCGCAAAAATTTAAATATGATGCAAGTTTTCGTCGGACCATGAATGCTGTCCTTGGACGGTTAGGATGACGTCCTTAGACCATGATGTCCTGGGCCATGAAGCATATAATAAAGGATTCACAGGCTATGAAATGATGCTCTCGGGCTATAAGAATGATGCCTTTGAATAATGATATGCAATAGATAAGAGGGGTCCTCAGGCCATGGCACGGCGTTCTCGGGCTATGAAAATGGTGCCTCTGAACAATTACGCCTTCGGATAGCTTGGCGATCTTTCAGCCCATGAGATGTAGAAGGTGGCGATCTTTCAGCCCATGAAATGTAATTAGTGGAGACCTTTCAACCGATGCAATATGTAAATAAAAGGTGGCAACCTTTTCGCCATGCAAGATGTAGATGAAGGTGGCGATCTTCGAGCAATGCAAGTTGTAGATGAAGGTGGCGATCTTTAAGCCGATGCAAGACATAAATAAAAGCGATGATATTTCAGCCGATGCAAGACATAAATAAAGGTGGCAATCTTTCAGCTATGCAAGAATGTAAATAGGGTGGCGATATTCCAGCCGATGCAAGATTTAAATGAAGTGGCGATATTTCAGCCAATGTAAGACGTAAATAGGGTGGCGATCTTTCAGCCGTGCAAGAATTTAAACAAAATGGCGATATTTCAGCCAATGAAATGAAATAAAGTGGCGATATTTCATCCATGCAGGATGTAAATAAAGGTAGCGATCTTTCAGCCATGCAAGAATTTAAACAACGTGGCGATATTTCAGCCAATAAAAAGCAATAAAGTGGCGATATTTTAGCCATGCAGGATGTAAATAAAGGTAGCGATCTTTCAGCCAATGAAATGCAATAAAGTGGCAATATTTCAGCCATGTAAATAGAGGTAAAGCTTAACCTCAGAAGGCAGAATGGTAGCCTTATGCAATGCAGGAAATGCAGATGGAGGTAGAGCTTAACCTTGGAAGGCAAAATGGTAGCCTTATGCAATGCAGGAATGCAGATGGAGACAGAGCTTAGTCTCGGAAGGTAGAATGGTAGCCTTATACAATGCAGAGAATGAAGATGGAGATAAAGCTTAGTCTCGGAAGGCAGAATGGTAACCTTATACAAGAGATAAAAAGCGAATAGTAATAAAATTCTTAGCCGATAGATGATAATTGATTGTGATATTGTGGCTGTTGGGGATATTGTATGCGAATAGCGACTGTGTATCAGTGTGATAGTTCTGAGAGTTGTATTCCTTAACAGTATGAGTGTATAATGTATTTGATGAATTTGCAACTTGGGTGCCTGCATCCAAAGAAAAATCGTGAGTTTTGTAAAAGGGGAAAGGTTAGTTCGTGTCCTTGCTGACTTTGCTTGCCCTGTTCGACTTTGATCTGATGACACGGTATGTATCATAGGGGTAGTGTTGCTGAACAAAGCGATTTTGATAATAGACATGCATGAGTTTGTTAATGATATGACATAAATATATATTTAAGAAATAGTTTTTGGATGAACCGACGAATGTGACATGGTTCAGGACATTGCAACTTCTCTTGCTTCGGAATTTTGAGGGTCCTCCTCAAAATTCTGCCCCAGTTTAATGGGTTGATGGTTCTAATGGCTGCTTGCAATGAACGGCTGAAGATATTTCAGAATTTTGAGGATCCTTCTCAAAATTCTATCCCAGTTTCCAATTGCGGGGGAAAATGAAAATTTTATTGAATTGTCACCGAACCCATAAGGCCGCCTACGTATCCCCTCTTAAACGGGAATCAGGTCAGATGTAGTTCAAATTACATAATATAAGGAAAGCACAAATGTTGCAAATAGTATCGCTTGACTGCATCTGAATTGATCCGCTTCGGTCAAACTTCTCCGTCCATTTCTGTAAGTATGAGAGATCCTCCTGTTAGAACCCGGTGAACCATATATTTACCTTGCCAATTGGGAGTGAATTTCCCCTTGGCTTCATATTGATGTGGAAAGATTTTCTTCAACACCATTGATAATAGGTGAATTTAACTATAATTAGGCCCTAAAGAACCACCTTATTGTATAGTTTTGATGATAAAAGTAATAACAAAATGCTCTGATTAGCGCTTTTCATGCCTTGCAGGTGATATATGACAAGAGAAGTCTACGGAGTACTTTTGGGATCAAATATGGATAAAAAGAGGCCAAACGTAAAATATCCGCCAAGTGAACCACGCGAAGGTATCTCAAGCCAAGCTTGAAGATGAACTGCCGCGGTTCCACCGTAACCGCAGCAGAACCGCGGTAGAAGACTGTCGCGGACAAGTTGAGATTCAGAGAAGGTGTTTGGCCGTGGTTCTATCGTAACTGCGGCAGAACCGCGACAGAGGCGGAAAAGTTCAGGGACTTAAGTGCAAAGCACGAGATTTTTAGGCCAAAACCCTATTTTAAACACTAGATTTCGCCCAAAGGAGGCATGTATTGTATTGGAGAGTATTTTTGGCAAGAAAAACAATTGTGAGAGATCACCAAAAACATCATATCTTCTTCTTCTTTAATTTTTCTTGCAATTTTCATGATGAACATTATTCTAGTTTATTTACCTATAATTATGAGTAGCTAAATCCTTTGTCTAAGGTTTTGATGGAACCTATTGGGGGATGAACTTCTTGTTTATATGAATACAAATTTCTAGTTTCAATCTCTATTGTTCAACTATGTGTTTGTTGTAGTTAATTGACACGATCCTCAATTAGTTATGCTTATTTAGTGTGCATAACTCGGGAGAGAGTGCATATTTAGGTAATTGTTGAACAACACCACTCTCAAAGTATATGAGGGATCAATAACCGAAGGTTTAAAGGCGGGATTAGGGATAACGAAGCCTTGGGTGTAATCTAAAGTGAATTGTGTTAAATAAAGTAAGCTAGTGTATCTCGGGAGAGTGCAACTAGTAAATTACTGTGATTACTCGGGAGAGATTTACGGTAAGAAGAGCGTTCATGATTGATAGAGATGTGCTGGTAAATTTGTATGAAGCATAAACAGAAGGGAATCCATCAATAGGGGAAATCATTACCTTAGCGCTTTCTCATTATTGTTTACAACTTAGTATCTTAGTTTACATCTATTTACTTACTGTTAATCTTAGTTATTAAAAACACCCTCAACTGTGATTCTCAATGTTTGAGAAATTGATTCTAAAGAGTTTAGTATGTCTAAAGATAGTGATTGATACGTTAATTCCATGTGGGATTCGACTCTGGGCATAATACTCCGGATTATATTTGCAACGCCCGCTTAGTCTTTTAATAGACACAGTTGAGTGTGATCAAATTTTGGTGCCGTTGCCGGGGAATTAACGGAATTATCAATTACCATTGATAGAAATACAAAAATTCTTAGTGTAGTCAATTTTTTCTCTACCCAATTTTCATTGAAATTTTGACGGTTCTTGACTTGGTTGCTCAGGTGTATGCCTAGAAAGTCTACGAGGACTGGAGAACTACTTGAAGGACTCTCAGACCCCGAGAAAACATTTCGGACATTGAACCATGCCAACAAAAGACTTCAACAATCCCAACAAACACACAAACTCGAAATTGACACGGGAGACGTAAATGACCCCAACGGAAATGTCAGGAATGAGCAAGCTGGCTTAAATGCCAGAGAAGTGGCTCCTCCTGTGCCTGAGGGTGCACTATATGACTGGGCACAACCCACAACTGACAATCTGGCCACTGCCATTATTGTGCCCGCAATACAAGCTGAATCATTCCAGATCACAAATAACATGCTGCACTTGTTGCAAAACAAGGGACTCTTTTCTGGGACACAAATAGAAGATCCTCGGCAACACTTGAAGAACTTCCTGTCTATCTGCAAAACTCAAAGGCAGCCCAACATGACTCCAGAAGCAATTAGGCTGTTATTGTTTCCATTCTCGGTGATAGGAGCTGCTTAGGTTTGGCTAAACTCACTCCCCATAAACTCTATAGAAACTTGGGATGAGTTAGTCAAGTAATTTCACAACAAATTCCACCCGCCCAACAAAACTGCCCAACAAATTGATGAGATCGTGAGATTTAAACAGAAACCAATGGAGACACTGCATGAGACATGGGGCAGGTTTAAAGGAATGTTGGTTACGTGTCCCCACCACGGTGTTCCAGAACAGATGTTGGGACAACAATTTTACATGGGAATGTCAGACAACATGAAGAATATTGTAGATGCCTCTGCTGGTGGGGCATTCTTGAGCAAAACCTGGAGAGAAGGTCAGAATCTGCTTGACAAGATAGCACATAATTCGGGGTGGACGACTAGGAATGCACCTATCACTCCAGTGGTGCACTCAGTGCCTCTTGATCCCTCAAATACCATGGCTGAAAATATGGTGACCATCCTGACACAGATGAGCATACTCACCAAAAAGGTGAAGGAATCAGGGCAGAAACAGTAAGAACATATTTTAGACACTACCAACGGGGGATTGTGCACATCTTGCATTAGCCAGCCAATCGGTAATCCTTGGAACGCAGAACATGATCATCATAATCAACACCCTGAAGACATGAACTATGTGTCCAACTATGGAGGCCAGAGACAGAGCAATCAAAACTGGGGTCAGCAAAATCAGCAGCAATACAGGCCGGCGCAGCCGCAGTTTAACACAGGAAACATGGGAGGTATGAGACCCCCCAATAATATGACACCTTATCCCAGGACAAAAGGGGTACAACAATCACAATCAGCAGCAAGGGTATCCCCCACCCCAACAACAACATGGTGGGAGGCAAGAAGATGGGTTCACTAGACTTGAAGCAATGATGCAGCAGGTTATTGGGTCCAATGCAAAAATGAATGAAAGAGTAGATGCACATGATGCAGCAATCAAAAAATATTGAAGTGCAAATGGGCCAGATTTCAATATCTCTGAACAATCGTCCTCAGGGGACATTTTCTGTAGACACCCAGATAAATCCAAAAGATCAAGGCCTAAAGCAGTTGATGGCCTACGTAATGGCAGAGACCTGGATGTGGAGCAAGAGAGATCTAGAGAAACTAGACAGGTTGAGACACTCATATCAGTTCTCATTGAGCTGGATGAGTCAACTAAACTAACAAAGGTGACAGTCTAGCTTGCTCAGGAAGAAGAAAGCATTCAGCAGGAGATCGAGAAAATAGCTGACCCAGTTTAAGAGCCAGTAATTGAGATAGTAGTTGGTAAAGATCAGTCTCAAGTGATTGGAAAGAAGAGACCTCCTGCACCGTTTCCACAGAGATTGGCCAAGCATCAAAAGAAGGAACAATATAAGAAGTTCTTTGAGATGCTTAAACAAATCCAGGTAAATATACCATGGATTGAAGCTTTAAAGGAGATGACTGGATATGCAAAAATGATGAAGGACTTGATGTCCCGGAAGTTTGACTTCCAAGACTTGGCCACGGTTACACTTACTCAGACTTGTAGTGCAGTGGTGACTAGACCAATTGCAGAAAAGCTGTCTGACCTAGGGAGCTTTACAATTCCATGCATTATTAGAAATTTCGCCTTTACTAAGGTGCTCTGTGATTTAGGGGCCAACATTAATCTTATGCCCCTGGCTATTTATAATAGGTTGGGCATTGGGAGAGCTAGAACCACCTCCATGTTGTTGCAGTTGGTCGACAGGACTGTGAAGCGTCCATTTGGTATCCTTGATGATGTGCTGATTCAGGTAGGGAAATTCATGTTCCCTGCAACTTTTGTGATCTTGGATTGCAAAGTGGATGAAAAGATTCCTATAATCTTAGGAAGGCCATTCTTGGACACGGGGAGAGCCCTGATTGATTGTGAGATCGGGGAGCTCAAGATGAGGCTCAATGATGAAGAAATAACATTCAATGTGCAGAAGTCTATGAGGCGACCGAGCGAGTTCGCCAATTGCTCTATTATTGATGCTGTGGATATAATAGTTGAGTTTGATGATGAGGTGTTGACTATTGAGGACCTCCTTTCTACATGTTTGATGAACTTAGATAATGTGAATGGGGAGGATCTAGCGGAATGGGCATTGGCATTAGAAGGTAGAGGGTGCTGGGATAGAAATCTAGAATTCGAGCCCTTGCACTTAGAAAAGAGGGAAACTCCTCCCGCCAAGCCATCTATCGAAGAACCACCAAAGCTGGAGTAAAAGCCTTTGCCCGCCCACCTCAGGTATAAATTTTTGGGGCCTGACTCCACATTACCTGTTATTATCTCATCTAGCTTGTTAGATGTGCAGGCTCAACAATTCTTACAGGTACTAAGAGAGTGCAAAACTGCCATTGGGTGGACCATGGCAGACATCAAGGGGATTAGCCCTGCCTACTGCATGCACAAGATTCTGCTAGAAGAGGGTCACAAACCTTCCAGGGAACACCAGAAGAGGCTGAACCTCAACATGAAGGAAGTGGTGAAGAAGGAAGTAATAAAGTGGTTAGATACAGGAATTATTTTTCCAATCTCTGATAGCAGCTGAGTGAGCCCGGTTCAATGTGTTCCTAAAAAGGGTGGCATGACGGTTATGAAAAATGACAACAATGAATTGATATCTACAAGAACCGTCACTGGATGGAGAATTTGCATGGACTATCGGAAGTTAAATCTTGCCACCCGGAAAGACCACTTCCCACTTCCCTTCATTGATCAGATGTTGGACAGGCTAGCAAGAAGGTCACACTTCAATTTTCTGGATGGGTACTCAGGATACAATCAAATTTCCATTGCACCGGAGGATAGAGAGAAGACCTTCTTCACCTGCCCTTATGGCATTTATGCCTTTAGACGGATACACTTTGGCCTATGCAATGCTCCTGCCACATTCCAATGGTGCATGATGTCCATATTCACTGACATGGTAGAAGACATAATGGAGGTGTTCATGGATGACTTCTCAGTGGTGGGGAATTCATTTGATGAGTGCCTGATAAATCTGACGCGAGTGCTGAAATGGTGCATCGAGACGAACTTGGTTCTGAACTGAGAAAAGTGCCACTTCATGGTACAAGAAGGCATAGTCTTGGGGCACCGGGTGTCAAGCAAGGGAATTGAGATGGATCGTGTGAAAGTGGATGTAATAGCAAAGCTGTCTCCCCCAACCTCAGTTAAAGCAATTAGAAGTTTCCTTGGGCATGCCGGTTTTTACCGGAGGTTCATAAAAGACTTCTCCAAAATTGCCAACCCTCTCTGTAAGTTGTTAGAAAAAGATCACTCATTTTTGTTTTCTGATGAATGTAGGGTAGCATTTGAGGAGTTAAAAAATAGACTGGTCACAACACTCATCATTGTTGCCCCCAACTAGGAGCAGCCGTTTGAACTAATGTGTGATGCCAGTGACTACGTAGTGGGGGCAGTGCTGGGCCAGCGGAAAGACAAGCTGATACACCCAATCTACTATGCTAGTAGAACATTGAGTGGCGCCCAGTTGAACTGCACTGTGACTGAGAAGGAGATGTTAGCTGTGGTGTTCGCATTCGATAAGTTCCGATCCTACCTGATAGGGTCCAAGGTAATTTTATATACTGACCATGCAACTCTTAGGTACTTTATCAAAAATAAAGAATCTAAGCCACGCCTGATTCGTTGGGTGTTGCTATTGCAAGAATTCGATCTTGAAATTCGTGACCGTAAGGGCACTGAGAATCAAGTTGCTGATCATCTATCACGACTTGAGGGAGCTAAAAAGGTAGTTGAGGTTGAGGAAATTCTGCAAAACTTTTCCAGACGAGTAGCTGCTCGCCACCACTCTTCAGGACGCGTTACGGTATGCAGACTTTGCTTATTACCTGGCCAGTGGTATAGTTTCTCACGACCTTACATCGGTCCAAAGGAAAAGGTTTTATCATGAAAGCTGCCAGTATTACTGGGACGAGCCTTATCTGTTTAGAATATTCCTTGATAATATGATCCGGAGATGCGTCCCCGAGATAGAGCAATCTTCTATTTTGCAGGCTTGTCACGCATCGGCATATGGTGGACACTTTGGAGGGGTCAGGACAGCAGCAAAGGTGCTAGAGGCTGTATTCTTCTGGCCAACAGTGTTTAAAGATGCTCACTTATGGGTGAAGGGCTGCAATGAATGTCGGCACAGCGGGAACATTTCCCGGTGCCACGATATGCCCATGAACCCAATTCAAGAGGTGGAAGTGTTTGACGTCCGGGGGATTGATTTCATGGGTCCCTTCGTCAGCTCCTATGGCAATAAATACATTCTTGTTGTTGTAGACTATGTGTCCAAATGGGTGGAAGCTGCTGCGTTTCCCACCAATGATGCAAAAGTGGTAGTGGGATTTTTGAAGAGGAATATATTCACCCGCTTCGGGACACCACGAGCAATTATCAGTGATGGAGGCACTCACTTCTGCAACAGAGCCTTTGAAAAGTTGCTTTCTAAGTACGTGTGCGCCACAAGGTGGCTACTCCTTACCACTCGCAGACTAGTGGACAGGTTGAAGTGTCCAACAGAGAAATCAAGAGTGTGTTAACCAAAGCTGTGAACGCCACAAGAACTGATTGGGCAAGGAAGCTAGATGATGCACTCTGGGCTTACAGAACTGCTTTCAAGACACCAATTGGTATGTCACCATACAAGTTGGTGTTTGGGAAGGCCTGTCACCTGCCAGTGGAACTTGAACATAGAGCGTGGTGGGCATTGAAACAACTAAACTTGGATATGGAAGCTGCAGGCACAATAAAAATCACTGAATTGCATGAGCTCGAGGAGTTCAGACATCTTGCTTTCAAGAGCACAAAGTTGTACAAGGAGAAAATGAAGAGGTTGCACGACCAGAACATTGTTGAGAGAAATTTCAAACCCGGGAACATGGTATTGCTATATAACTCAAGACTACGTTTGTTCCCAGGTAAACTTAAGTCACGATGGTCTGGACCATTTTGAGTAGTTGAAGTTTTCCCTTCAGGGGCTGCTAGAATTTCCACAGAGAATGACTCTCATACATTTAGAGTTAATGGTCAAAAATTGAAGCCGTATGTGGGCATGAGCAAGCCAAAAGAAGTATCTGAGCTGCACCTAACTGAACCACAGAGGTCGAGCGAGCCTTAAATGTGCTCTTCCTGCATCGTGCCGCAACATTAAATCAGGCGCTGCATGGGAGGCAACCCACGACATTGTTGTAAGTGTAACACATTAAAAAAAAAGAATGAAGAATCAGAATACCTCGTCTACCGCGGTTCCACCGTAACCGCAATCAGATACCTCCTCGAAACTTGGTCCACCGCGGTTGCACCGTAAACACGGTCAAACCATGGTGTGAAGCCCTCTCTGAACCTCGTCTACCGCGGTTCCACCATAAACGTGGTAGAACCGCGGCAGACCACGTCGGGCCCAGGTACGCAAAATTCTGTTTAATCTTTGTTTTTTTTCTTTCACCCCTTTAAATTAAACCTACCCCTAAACCCATCCCCTCATTCCCATCAGACCATAAACGTTACCCCTCACCCAAAACAACCCCCTTTTCTTTTTCTCTCTCAAATCTTCTCTCTCTCTCACCAAAACTCCATTGTCATCTTTACCAAAAACTTCCTCTCACCACAACCCACCACCCCCATTGTTCATCAAGGTAAGTTCTTGCTCTTCTTTCTTCTTTTCTTTCTATGCTCTCCTCTAATTAGTGTAATGCAGACTAAATTAGATTAATTAAACCCTAGGTAGGAATAGTGTTACTTTTCTTTAAATTTTGGCTTCTTTTTCTATTTTTATTATTGTATTTGCTTCTTGTGGACTTGTATGAGGCTTAAATGTGTGGGTCTTTATTGTGATTCAAATGGGGGATGTTTAGATGGGTTGGAGGCCTAGAAATAATTTTTGTGGTGTAGTTTTGGTGGAGGAGCCTATCTGGCCAAAAATTGAGGGTTTGTTGTAATATTTTGGAGCACATTGTGCCTCCCTTAGGTGGTGGTGATGTAGTGTTTGGTGTGAACAACATGAGGGAGCATGTGTGGGGTGTTGTATGCTGAAAAGTGTAAGAAAGTTGTGGGGCCATTGTGGGGGTTGTTAACCGTGAGCACCTTACTAGTTGGGGGCTTGGCATAGTTGTAAGAAAGAAATAAATGGGGGATCCTGTTTGGTGCCATCGGATGGGGAAGTCTGAGTACCCATCCGAGTGGAAATAGTTAGGATGTATTTGATGGTTATCTTGAATTGTTTGCAAGTCATATGGCTCGTAAAAGGCAAAAGAACGCGGCAGGAACTTCCCAAGAACCTACATACGATGCCTCCAGGGCAGCCCTCCATGCGAAAAAAGCAGAGATGTATGAGGAAATCCGGCGGAGGGAGATGGAGTTCTTATTTGATGACCCGAAGACGGTGAACCTCATGATAGTAAGGGAGTTCTATGCGAACTGCCCAGAACACATGTCCTACGGGATGTGACTGTGCGAGGCAAGATGGTAAATGCCTCAATTGCAATGATTCGCCAGGTTTTGAGGCTGCCCCAGTTCACTGGTGCCATTGACTATTACCAAAATGCACAAGGAGTCACTTGGGAGACGATGACTGAGGTACTCTGCGTTTGGGGTCAACCAATCTGGCTACATGACAACATTAATCTCCACTCCAAGTCATTTACACATTTGGCTAAGTGTTGGTTCACCGTCATTTGCAGCCGTTTCTTGGCCACAAGTAACAGACTGACGTGACTACCAAAGAGCTCTATTGACATGGTGCTTCGTCACTAAGAAATATTTTGATGCGGCGAGAATAATTGGTGATGAAATGATCCTGCGGTCTCCGCTGCTGTCAAATGGATTCTGCTTCCTTTTATTGGTGACGAGGTTGTGTTTGCTGAAAAATGTTCCTACCCATACTACTGATGGAGCATTGCCCTCTAAAGCACCATTCAAAGCATCAGGCATCAGAGTGGGCCGAGCTACACCTGCCACCATTCAGATCGATGATAAGGATAAAGCCCTAGCACCATCCAGGAGATCCTATAACAGCGCCGAACCCTCTCGGCAACACCATACTGGGGCAGGCTTCTCTAGATCCCAGTCCACCCGGCCTATGTTGCATTCTATAGAGGAAGAGATCGCAGATCTTCGCACCTCGATGGATGGCTTACACATGCGTATTGATGTCATGTCTCAGCGACATGCCAGGTCCGAGAGCCGGATTATGGCGTGGTTCCGTGCTTTGGGGAGAGCTTGTCATGTTGACCCCGACACCGTCTCAGACTCCGATTGATACTCAGAGAAGTCTTATTACCCTTATGCTCTTTATTTTTGATATGACATGGGGACATGCCATAATTTTAAGTGTGGGGTGTTGGGAGACTTGCTCTGGTAGTGTATTGCTTGAGTATGTTGTATTATTAGATTGATGTTGTTGTGTATAATTAACTGTACTCACATTAGAAGTAACTAACTTGGCCCAACGACGGACACTTATTGACGGGTCTCTTAAGGGTCAAAGTCAGATATATTAAAAAAAAAATTCTGTAGAGGACTCTCCCTGAGGACAGACTACTTGGACAGTAATCTTGAGGGGAGTAGTATAGGTAGATTTTTCTTTATTTTATTTTATTTTTTTAGGTAGTGTAGTAATTCTCCCTTGGTTTTTCTTTTGACCACGGTTCTTTTTCAAGGGCTTTTCTTGAACCAGGTTAGGTAGATTTTTCTTTTGTAGTTTTAGGACCTTATGGGTGAAGTCTAGAATGCAACCCTTAATGTTCACACCTACAAATAACTAAAACGAACTTGAGGGTGCGATGTCTAGGCTCGTTTGTAGACTCATACTTTGATGCCTTAATTTTGCACATCTTGTTTTGCTTGAATGCTCGTATGAGTGTGTTGATAAATTGATTCGGAATGAGTTACATGCCAAGTGTGTGTGAGCTATTACTTGCATTCTGTGCTTGCATGCGATACCTAGAACTTAGCCTATATGTTTGCAAAGCGAAATAGAAGCTGTTTGGTTTTAGAGATGATTGAGGCATTTTTTTGTGTAGCCTGTATAATTGTAAATCCTCCTGTGCATATTGCCATAGTTAAACCCTTTGAGCCTGAAGCCTGTTCTTTGATAATCCTATAATAACCTACATCCCTGTGTTTGAGTAGTTTGACTGTTTGAACCTGTACCTCATAGAAGCACTTGAATTATTAAAGAATATACAAAAGTCAAAGTGTGGGGTAGTAGGGAAGTGGAAAAAGGGGAATCAGAAAATAAATACTTGAATGGTGCAATGGTTGTTAAAAAAAAAGAGAAAAAGGCCAGTTGCACCTAAAGAAAAGTGGGGGGACACCTACGAAACAAAATGTGGAAGAATTTGGGCTGAACATGGAGATTGAAATAAAAGGAAGTTTGTATTAAAAATGCTTAGGGAGGTTAGTCACTATATCCAAATATATCCTACTCATCCCTTAGCTTACATTATAACCAAATAAAGACCTCTTGATCTTTTACTGAATAGCTCGATTAGTAGAGTATTACACTAGGGGCAAGCTTATGGTGTGTCTGTGTGGCATGTGAATGTTCTTTGCTAAGAGTGAGTGAATTTTGTGTATCTATGGTTCCTTGTTGCTTAATTTTATATGTGTGGAACTTCTCTCAGATTTGTGATGTGAGGGCATGTGATTCAGGAAGAAAAATTGAGCTTTCACCTCTATTAGAGTAACTAGAGTAAGCATGAGTGTGTCATGGCGTTAGAGTCTGCATTTGAGTGTGACTGTTGCACTGCTTAGGTTATTCTTTCATAATGACGGGTGCGGCATAAACTTGGGGAAATGTATCTAACGGTTAGGACTAGAAGTGGGGTTTAACTTGCTCGAGGACGAGCAAAGGTTTAAGTGTGGGGTGTTGATAATAGGTGAATTTAACTATAATTAGGCCCTAAAGAACCACCTTCTTGTATAGTTTTGATGATAAAAGTGATAACAAAATGCTCTAATTAGCGCTTTTCATGACTTGCAGGTGATATATGACAAGAGAAGGCTACGGAGTACTTTTGGGATCAAATATGGATAAAAAGGGGCCAAATGTAAAATATCCGCCAAGTGAACCACGTGAAGGCATCTCAAGCCAGGCCTGAAGATGAACTGCCGCGGTTCCATCGTTACTGCGTCAGAACCGCGGTAGAAGACTGTCGCGGACAAGTTGAGATTCAGAGAAGGTGTTTGGTCGCGGTTCTACCGTAACCGCGGCAAAACCACGGTAGAGGCGGAAAAGTTCAGGGACTTAAGTGCAAAGCACGGGATTTTTAGCCCAAAACCCTATTTTAAACACTAGACTTCACCCAAAGGAGGCATGTATTGTATTGGAGAGTATTTTTGGCAAGAAAAACAATTGTGAGAGATCACCAAAAACATCATATCTTCTTCTTCTTTAATTTTTCTTGCAATTTTCACGATGAACATTATTCTAGTTTATTTACCCATAGTTATGAGTAGCTAAATCCTTTGCCTAAGGTTTTGATGGAACTTATTGGGGGATGAACTTCTTGTTTATGTGAATACAAATTGCTAGTTTCAATCTCTATTTGTTCAACT
>MU702788.1:0-12801 GCA_026770625.1 Nicotiana glauca | reverse complement strand
GTGCATATTTAAGTAATTGTTGAACAACACCACTCCCAAAGTATATGAGGGATCAATAACCGAGGGTTTAAAGGCGGGATTAGGGATAATGAAGCCTTGGGTGTAATCTAAAGTGAATTGTGTTAAATAAAGCAAGCTAGTGTATCTCGGAAGAGTGCAATTAATAAATTACTGTGGTTACTCGGGAGATATTTACGGTAAGAAGAGCATTCATGATTGATAGAGATGTATTGGTAAATTTGTATGAAGCATAAACCGAAGAAAATCCATCAATAGGGGAAATCATTACCTTAGCGCTTTCTCATTATTGTTTACAACTTAGCATCTTAGTTTATAGCTATTTACTTACTGTTAATCTTAGTTATTAAAAACACCCTCAACTGTGATCCTCAACGCTTGGGAAATTGATTCTAAAGAGTTTAGTAGGTCTAAAGATAGTGATTGATACGTTAATTCCCTGTGGGATTCGACTCTGGGCATAATACCCCGGATTATATTTGCAACGCCCGCTTAGTCTTTTAATAGGCTCAGTTGAGCTTGATCAACCAGCTGCCCCGGTGTGAACCGTCTCGGCTTGACCCTTTTGTTGAAGGCTCTGGACATTCTGTTATGATAAAGCCGACCGTGGTAAACTGCATTCATTCTTTTTCTAGCTATGAGAGCTAGCTGTTTGTAACGACTTTTCACCCATTCCGCATCGTCGAGTTCTGCTTCCTGTAAGATTCTTAGGGAGGGAATTTATACCTCGGCGGGAATGACCGCTTCTGTATCATAAATCAGCATATAGGGAGTTGCCCCGGTCGATGTGCAGACTATAGTGCAGTACCCAATAAAGAAAATTATAGCTGCTCATGCCATTGCTTATGCTTCTCTATCATCTTCCTTAATATCTTTTTGATATTCTTATTGGCAGCTTCTACGACTCCATTTATCTGAGGTCTGTAGGCTATAGAATTCTTGTGTTTGATCCTGAAGGTTTCACACATGGCTTTCATCAAGTCACTGTTGAGGTTGGAATCATTATCAGTAATGATTGACTCCAGAATTCCGAACCGACAAACAATACGGTCGCGCTGCTTCGACCCATTTAGTGAAATAATCAATTGCTATAAGGATAAACCTGTGCCCGTTTGATGCAGCAAGTTTAATAGGTCCGATAACATCCAATCCCCAAGCAGCGAACGACCATGGCAAGCTTGTTGCAGTAAGCTCGTTTAGAGTTACTTTTATCATGTCTGCATGTATCTGACAGCGGTGGCACTTTCAGACATACTGGATGCAGTCTCTTTCCATAGTTATCCAAAAATAACCTGCCCGAAGTATTTTTTTGACTAAGACAAAACCATTCATATGTGGGGCGCATGTCTCTACATGGATTACTTCTAGCAGTTTAGATGCTTCTCTTGCGTCGACATACCTTAATAATCCCAAATCAGGAGTCCTCCTATACAAGATTCCTCTGTTGTGAAAGAAGTTATTGGACAATCTCCGCAGTGTGCGCTTCTGGGTGGGATTTGTGAGCTCTGGGTATTCTCCTTTTTCTAAGTATTCTCTGATATTATGAAACCATGATTTTCCATCTGCTTTTTTTCTACATGAGCACAGTAAGCTGGCTGACCATAGATCTTCACGGGAATAGGATCAATGAAGTTCTTATCAGGATGTTGTATCATAGAGGCCAGGGTAGCTAATGCATCGGCGAACTCATTCTAGATTCTGGGAACATATCGCAATTCCGTCTTTGTGAACCACTTTCTCAACTCCTGTACATGATGCAGGTATGGGAGTATCTTGGAGTTCTTGGTTGCCCATTCTTCTCGGACCTGATGTATAAGCAAGTCTAAATCTCCAATCACTAGAAACTCTTGGATGTGCATGTCAATGGCCATTTTGAGCCCTAAGATGCAGGCTTCGTACTCGGCCATATTGTTAGTGCAGATGAACCTGAGCTTGGCGGATACCGGATAATGCTGGTCAATTTTTGATACTAGGACTACTCTTATGCTGACTCTTTAAAATTAGCGGCTCCATCGAAAAACATTCTCCATCTTTGCAATATCTTCTCCTATGAATGTCACTTCTTCGTTAGGGAAATACGTCTTTAGGGGTTCGTATTCTACGTCCACGGGATTCTCAGCAAGATGATCTACAAATGCCTGTCCTTTGATTGCTTTCTGAGTCACTGTCAAACTCACTCAACAACATTTGCCACTTGGCCATCTTGCCAGTGGGCATGAGTTTCTGAAGGATGTACTTCAATGGATCCATCCTCGATATGAGATACATATATAGGCACAAAAATAGTGCCTCAGCTTCTGAGCTACCTAAGTCAAAGTACAGTAGATGCGTTCCAATAGAGAATACCGGGCTTCGTACGGGGTGGAATTCTTGCTGAGATAATAGATGGCTTGCTCCTTCTTCCCTGTTTCATCATATTGCCCTAGGACACAACAGAAGGCATCATCTAACACTGCGATGTTGAGTAGCAAAGGTCTACCTGGCTCAGGCAGAACCAAGACTGGTGGTGTTGACATGTATTCCTTGATTCTGTCGAAAGCTTTTTGGCATTCATCGGTCCATTTGGCGACGACATCCTTTTTCAACATTTTGAAGATCGATTCACAAATAATCGTATTTTGGGTTATGAACCAGCTGATATAGTTAAGTCTCCCCAAGAAACTCATTACATCATTCTTGTTCTTTGGCGATGGCAATTATTGAATGGCTTTGATTTTAAGGATCCAGTTCTATTCCCCGATGACTCACAATAAACCCAAGCAATTTTCTTGCTGGAACCCCGAATGTACACTTAGTGGGATTTAGTTTCAGGTTGTACCTTCTCAGTATGTTGAAAAACTTCCTCAGATCTTCCATGTGGTCAACGACTTTCTTGGACTTGATGATGACATCGTCCACATATACTTCGATCTCCTTATGTATCATATCATGGAAAATGGTAGTCATGGACCTCATGTAGGTGGCCCCTGCATTCTTTAACCCGAACGACATCATTTTGTAGCAGTACATGCCCCACGGTATGATGAAAGCCATTTTCTCGACATCTTTTTCATCCATCCAGATCTGATGATACCCAACAAAACAATATTCAAATGATTGCAACTCGTGCTTGGCGTAATTGTTAATCAGGATGTGTATGTTCGGCAAGGGGAAGTCGTCTTTTGGACTGGCCCGATTGAGATCCCGATAGTCGACGCAGACTCTAACCTTCCCGTCCTTCTTTGGCACTAGCATGGTGTTGGATAGCCACGTTGGATACTCCACTACCCTGAGAACCTTAGCTTTGACCTGCTTAGTGACCTCTTTCTTGATTTTCAAACTCATATCTGGCTTGAATTTTTTGAGCTTCTATTTTTCTAGCGGACAGGCCGGATCAGTCGGCAATTTGTGAGCCACAATAGATGTACTCAGACCAGTCATGTCGTCGTACGACCAGGCAAATATGTCCTCATACTCTCTTAGAAACTCTGTATTCTCTTCCTTCTCTGATGGTGACAAATAAACGTTGATTCGTGTTTCTTTGATATTTTCTGCATCTCCCAGGTTAACAATCTCAGTATCGTCCAAGTTGGACTTAGGCCTATTTTTGAAATTCTCAATTTCCTTAACAATCTCTTCCGGTATATCACCTTCCTCTGAATCTATGTCCGTTTGTTGCATTTTGTCATTGCATGTCACAGTCATTGGTTCATCAAGATAAGTAATAGTAATGCTGTATAAGTAAAGTAATGAGAGAAAATAATAAGAGTAAGATTTATAAGAAAATTGAAATGCTTTGATAAATTCCATAAATATTTTGAACACTGGAGCTATTTCTTGCAAAAAATAAAATGCGAAAGGAAAATAAACTAGTAAAATAAAGTAGTGCATGGTGTTTGTTCAGCCTTGCTACCCCGAGGCACGTCGGGCTCTGGTGGTTCTAACGGTCCAGTTATTGAGGCATGCTCCTCTGCTTACCTCCTGTATGGAAGGGCCTTCCTCTCCCTCCTCCTCAAGAATGACACAGCAATCCATATCATCGTATTCTAGGAACAAATTCCTCATTGATGCTAGGGCTTCTTCTTCTTCTGACCCATAGATAACCTCGGCCGGTTGGAAGGTCTGCTCCAAACGGGGTATCGGCTGCTCTAATGGATAGTAAGGACCACGCCAGGGTGGCGACCATTCATTGAATTCTTTCCTAGTATAATCATATCCCAATCCAAAGGTGGTGCCGTGTTTCTTGAGCTTGATGGGCTTAGCGATTCCTTGGAGATTTTTGCCAAGTCCCTTGCCAGGTTCATACCCGCTCCAGTTCAATATGCTTTCAATTTTGTTATCCCACCACTTATCCTTATCGACGAAGTTGACTCATTCGATGTGGTGGTAATTTTTTTTGCCTATCTTTCCTCTTCCTTCGATTGTTGGGATGGTCTGGCGACTGTATATCGTGAATGATCACTTCTTGGACATTTCACTCAAACTTTACTTCCTGATGTATTGTTGATGCCATGGCCCCAACGACGTGAATCCATGGTCATCCCAACAATAAATTGTAGGACGCCGGCACATCTATCACTTGAAAGTCAACATCAAACCAGGTAGGCCCCATTTGCAAACATAAGCTATTCTCCCCAATAGTGGACCTTTGAGAACTATCGAAAGCTTTAACGTTGATGGCCCCATCCTTGATTTCATGCAGCCCTTTTCCTAATGTCCATAGTGTTACCAACAGACAAATATTGAGATTGGAGTCCCCATCGACCAGGATCCTGGTGATAAAATAATCTTCACACTACACGGTGATGTGCAATGCCTAGTTGTGACTCAATCTCTCCGGTGGCAGCTCATCTTCATGAAAAGTGATCTTGTGACTCTCCAATACCTGACCTACCATGTTAGCCATCTCTCCATCGGTGATGTTACTTGGTACATATGCCTCACTCGGCACTCTTAACAAGGCATTCTTGTGTGCATTGGAACTCTGTAGCAAAGCAAGGATAGAAATTTGTGCCGATGTTTTGTTCAGCTGATCAATGACTGAGTATTCTTTCATTTGTATCTTTCTCCAGAGATCATCGAGCCCAATTTTAGTGTTGGCTTGTCGACCAGAGGTCTGCTTACTCAACTCAGCCAAGTGTTCTGGGGTATAAACCCTGCCGGTTCTTGTCATACCCTTTGCTGCAACAGCTTCCCCGAACTTGGCTTTCCCTTTCTTTCTTACCTCGGCTGTGTAGTCCCATGGTATGTCATTTGTGTTAAATGGTGTTACGACTGCCAGTGCTACTAGAATGGGCACCCTTACTTTGTAAGGTAATACAGTAACCTCAAATGGTACAGGTGCCTTTGGGGACCCAAACTCGACCTCAATTGGTGTTGGCGTCTTTGTAGAGGATGGTGTTTCAAACTCAAGTGGTATGGACATGTTCACCTCAGCGTCTCCAGAAGGCTGAATCTGGACTACAATCAGATTAAGGGTGACTGTTGGTTTTTTGGATCGTCGCCTTCTGCGATCAAACCAATCGATCCCTTAGGATCCCAATCATCCTCTATTTCAATCATGTGAACACCTCTATCCTTGTGGTCTAGTAGAGGGTTATTGCGGACATTTGGAGCAAGATCCTTTGCCACAATGATCTTATTGTCAATCAAAGCCTGGATCTTATCCGTTAGATAGCGACATTTATCAGTAGTGTGCCCTTTTATGACAGAATGGTATGCATAGGTTTTATTTGGGTTTGACCCATTGGGAAGGGTTTTCAGGGGTTATGGCAGGGATAGGGGTTACATAACCAACAACTTTGAGTCTTTCGTACAGCTGGTCAATTGGTTCAGCGATGATGGTATACTGTTTGGGAGGTTTGCGGTCGAAATTTGGGCAGGGTCTAGGAAAGTTTTGGCGAGGGGAAGGTGATTGATAGTGGGGTGGCTGGGTATCGTAGGTTTGGTAGACGTGTGCGGGTTGGAAATATCTGGGTGAAGCAGGTTGGTATGTAGGAGGTGGAGGTGATTGATAAGTAGGCGGTGGAGTTTGGTAGGAAGGTGAGGGTGCTTGGTAATTTGGAGTGGGTTGATATGTAAGCGAAGATATTGGATAAGTTTAGTATTTGACAGGTGATTTGGTTCTCTGTGCAACCATTATGGCACCTACGTCCCTTTTCTTGGACGCACCACAGACTGTAGAGCCTTATTAGTAGCTTGCAAGGCTTCCAGGTTTGTAACCATACCACTTTTGATACCTTCCTCAATCTTTTCTCCGAGCTTGATGATGTCAAAAACTTTATGATTCTCGATCAGCATCAGTCTTTCATAGTATTGCGGATCCTGAGCCCGGACAAAAAATTTGTTCATTTGCTCTTCCTCTAAAGCAGGTCAGACCTTAGTAGCCTCTGATCTCCAACGAGTAGCATACTCGCAGAATGTTTCTGTGGGTTTCTTCTTTAAATTCTGAATGTAAAACACATTCAGTGCATTTTCTGTATTGAACCTGAATCTATCCATGAAGTCGGACGCCATACTCACCCATATCGACCATTTCTTTGGGTCTTGGCTAATTTACCAAGACAGAGCATCTCCTTTTAGGCTCCTCATGAAAAGTTTCATTCGAATCCTTTCGTCCTTCCCTACTCTGACCAGCTTGTCGCAGTATGTTCTCAAATGAACTCTGGGGTCCCCTGTGCCATCGAACATCTCAAACTTAGGAGGTTTGTACCCCTCAGGCAGTTCGACATCTGGTTGTATGCAAAGGTCTTCGTAGTTCAACCCCTTAATCCCTTTGCTTCCTTCGATGCCCTGGATTTGGCTAGTCAGTTTTCTTGAGTTCTTCTACCAGGTTCCTGATAAGTGAGTCTTTATCATCAGACTCGGGTGTGCTTGAGATGGGTTGAATGGAGTGTGGTATGGTTTCCACATAGATTGGGGTGTTATGATGAGTGTGGAGATGGTCATTTGTGAAGTTCAACGGTTTCGGGATGAGCAGTGGAGTGTTATTGGAAGTGTGCCAAGTATTGCAGTGGTGGTGGGGAGCGGGATGGTTTTGTGGTTTCGAGATGTTTTGTGGAGATGTGGGGTTCTGGGTGTTTGGAAAATTGACATCTGAGGTGGTGAGGGAAAATGATAAGCTTGCCAAGTTCCGAACCTGATCAAGCTCCTCTTGAAATTTCAATAGTTTCTGCTCAAGTTGGGATGCACTTTCTTTAGAGGCCTGGGTACCCTGAGTGATTTCTCCTCATTCAACCGAGTTTTCCTTTCTGATGTTTCTCAAATCTTCCATCTTTACCTTGTTCCTATTTTTGACGGGACTAGGAGGCGGAGTGGGTGGAGGTCCCTTGGATCTTGTGGAGTGTGATGACGATGCCAGAGTGCACAAACTAACTTTTGGGGAGGGGAATAAAACAAAAGTAAAAATAAAAAGGTAACAAGTTAGTGAGGATTATGAGGAAAAATGTTGCGATATTTAAACACATAGTGCGAGAATCTAAATCATGTCCTAATTTGGGAGCCTCATTATGCCCGAGGTAGGACTAGCGACAAGTTGATTTGGAGAACTTATAATGCTAAATGCCTCATTTTATTGATAAAAAAATAAGACGAACCCCAAAATGACACTAAATAACAGAAGATAAAATGTCACTAATGGCCATTGGCCTTATTACATTTAAAGCAAAATGAAAAGGAATCCTATCTATTTGGTCCCAGAAGAACCTTCCCCAGACTCGACATCTTTGGCTCTATCGAACAGTTGTACCAACTCGCGAAGTCCCAGTAGCAAATAGGTTCTAGCTAGGTGCTCACCTTCATTTTCCTCGACATTCTGGCAGTCTGCGACCCTTCTAATGAATTTCCTTTCTAGCTCCACTAAACCCCGCTCCAAGTACTCCAGTCGCTTGTTAGCGCTGACAGCCATGTCTTTCCATTCTTCAATCAACTTTTGGTTGGCTTCTTGAATTTCACGGTGCTCACTTTCACATTCCCGAATCCTCTTGCACAATTGGTTGTACTTGACCTGTGCTTTAGCCTTTTCATCGATGATCCTGTGACCTCGAGCAAACCCGGGTTGGCCTAGACCATTATGATTATCTTCTAACCAGCTGGGATAATATGGGGTACAACCAGCATGGTATCTGTCACACCTCATTTTTCTACCCCCGAAAGATAATATGTGTGTGTTATTGATTGTTATGGGTTAAAGAGTATTTCCAATTAAAGTGACAATTTTGAAATAGGGATTATTTTATTGTTCAGAGTCGCCACTTGGAATTGATTTTTGGGTGTTCCAAGTCACCTTTTATTTGAATCCCTAGTCAAAGGAAAGTTTGACTCTATTTTTATCGGTCCGCAAAAATAAAGTTCGGGTAAGGAATTCTGTTAAACGGAGAGAAGGTATAAGGCATTCCTCGAGTCCCGTAGTTCTAGCACGGTCGTTTTATTGACTTGAAACTTGGGTTGAATTAATTTTGGACAAACTGTGATTTATATGATTTTTATGTTTTATCTATCCACTTTTATTTCTTGATCGTTAGACTTATTAAGAAAAAATGATTTTTTTGGATAAATTATGTTGTCATAACCATGCTATGCGAGCGAATGCGTGATCGAGACAAATTATTAATTTTATCATAACAACGCTACGCAAGCGAATCCGCAGTTATGACAAGGATTATTGGTGCGTTATAACTTTTGAAAAGAAAAGGTTACTACACTTGAGAAATTAATTTTTGAAATTTATTAAAATAAACATCACGCTATGCAAGCGATTCCGTGAAGTTAAAGCGTGCCTACTATTTGCCTAGCGCTTAAACTAATTAATTAAGAAAAGAGATTAAATTATTTAATTAATTATTCAAGAGGGAAGGATATACTACTATTGAATTTTATTTAACTAACCTATAGCTTGAACTTGCTAGGCTTATGCTTATTGGATTAAGCCACCTTATATGCTTATGGACTTGGTTCACAATAAAAAGGGCCTACCAAAATAGCCTAAATTTATACCAACATTGGATCATTTAGTAATTATTTTTAAACAAATTTGGCAATCTAACTATTAAAAAAAAAATTATTTCCTATTACATATCTTATTTAAATAGAGAACGAAACTCAATTTCTATTTAACCCAAAGTCTATTTCTATTTAACACATCTCGAGTTATTTTTTTTTCGAACTAAATTTGAAACCACTAGCAAACAAGGAAAATCATAAACTCATGTAATAATTGTACAAAAACTTTTAAGAATAATTGAGATAATTTGGTAACATCAGGGATATATTTAAACTAAAAGTCCAACGGATGTGTGTGCGTGTGTGTGTGTGTGTATATATATATATCTATATATATACATACAATTTCGGATAGTATATTGGATGTTTTGAACATTTTGCTTACTTGTTTTATATGAACCATGTATTTTCATAATATAGGACAAATATGCATATAATTATAGTATTTAATAAATACGTTGGTGTTCCAAAGTTTGGTTTCAAGATAAATACTAGTGAATTCCAGTTGTAGTCTGAGACAAAACAAAAATCTTTTCATTTTTGAACCTTTCTCTTATGAAAGAAATTTAGCATCTGTATATAACAAAAAAACTAAGAAAAGAGAAAGATGGATTATAATGACACTAACATGCTTCAAGATTTGGTCACTAAGAGCATTTTCATTAGGAGGCCAACATGAATTCTAACCACAACATTCTAAACAACAGGAGCATTATATGAAAATAATTTTTCATAAACTTCATTCAAGATTTAAGCTATTGAAGGTAAAAAAGAATGTCTAATATAGAAAAATCAGCAATTAGAACATCATTTAAACAAATTATTGATTAGCTAAACTCTTGTACATGCTTGATACTTAAAAGGAACCATATTATACACAAATATAATACTTTCAAGGCATAAAATACTCTAAAGGGATTCAAAATATTTCTTTCCCATTCATTCTTAACCCAAAAGTAGTACAACGGTTGAGGAATTTACCTGATCAATAGAAAGAAAATATTAGCAAATGAGGGACTAAATTTCAACAACGTAACAACAGCAAAACAACTGTAAATCCGTATTAAAACAGCCCGAAAACTTAGAGAAGAAACCCAGAAACAAACTCTAACGAAGCCTTATACTTTTCTAAAAGTTTGCACTCTAAGATTCACTCCTAAAGCTCACCATTTCAGCTTACTTTTAATGTGTTCAACTACTGAATTTTGTTTTGTTTTTGTGTATTTTTGCAATTTTTAAAAATATGTATGGAAGTGTGTTGGAGTCCCCCCTTTAATAATGAAGAAAGGGCAGCCCTCAAATAGGCAAAGAAAAGCCAACTTTTTGGACAGATTTTGGTTCCCGAAAAATCTGTCCACAAGAGGCTAAATTTGTGCGCTAAAGGCTGTCCAAAAGGTGAAAGGACAGCCTGGAATCTGCTATGGCAGGAGCCAAAGGGTCATTTCAGCCACCCTATTAAAAGCAAGCTACTAGTACCCTAGTTTATGATAAAAAATAATATCTAAATTTTGGATTTTAACAACACCAATATCAACCTATTGATTCAAATTAAACCAAGTATTAAAACATGTAATTAAACTTCAACACATGTATTATGAACCAACATGAGCAAACAAAAATTAACTATTAAAGCCAAACAAAACGCACGCTATCGCTGAAACGATTTAACAAAACCAACTAGATAAACATAATCATATATAGATTAAATAAAGAAACAAGACAGAAATTAATTCTAACTACAACCCCCAAAAAAATAGAAAATTAATACGGGGAAGAGGATTACGATTTTACCATATACTCGAGCATCCGGAAAATGATGATAGGCAGTGGTATGACTTCGAGCAAGCTTCTATTATTGATATTCTTGAAACCAAAAACTCCGGTGAATCCGAGTTCGATTTCAATAATATCAACAACATAATCTTGCTCGGGGACGATTTGAGAAGAGAAACGAGAGGCAGCGGGTGAGGGGCGGCAGTGACACGGCCAAACGACAGTGGTGGGACGGTGGCAGTAGGGGTGGCTGCAGGCAGCGGTTGGGTTTTTTGAGGTTTTGAGTGGGATATATGGAAATAGAGGGAGAAGAGGAGGCCGGTGGTGTAAACTTTTCGGAGTTAGGGGTGGTGGGCGGCTACTAGGGTGTCAGATTTTTGTATATCTACGGAGATTGGTGAAGGTTTGGAGCATATGAGTGGTATAGGTAGAAAGAGGAGGAAGAGGGGAAGAGATGGTGAAATTTTGGGATGGATTGGAGGATTGCCGGCGGCGGCGGAAATTTCCGACCAGCGGCGATGGGCGGCCCTGGCGGAGCTGAGAGGGAGAGAAGAGAGTGTGATGAGAGGGGAAGAAGAAAGGAAATAAGGGGAAAATGGGGGAAAATTTTGGGGGTTTTAGTCTTTAAATACCTAGGATGAAGATCAATCTAGGACCGTTGGAACAAGTCAAGATGGGTGGCCAAGATTAAATCTTGATTCACTTAATGAAACGACGTAATTTTGAGGCAAAATTACGTAGTTTTAAATCCTTTCAATGCCAACCCTTTATCTTGCACTCTTGGCAACTTTTTCTTTCAAATTTGGCCAAATTTCTTTCTTAATCCTACTAATTAAACTAAATTTATACAAATAAATAAATTAATTAAATAACTTATTCAAATAATTAATTAACTAGATTGATTCACCAATTGAAAAGTTAATCGATTCCTAAAATACACAAATAAAGGAAGAACTATTATTTTTTTTTATATTTTGATGATAAAAATATGCAATTAAAGACACAAAATTTGAGAAGAACAATTAAAATAACAAAAATACTAATAACTTTAGGAGGTGTTAAAATAGTGCAAAAAATTAGGTGTTCATAGCTGCCCCTCTTTGCTCGAGAACATGAAGAGTTTTCGTGGAAAAAAAGGTGAATGCCATAGCTAATTTTTTGCTCACATATCACTCCAATGAAAGTGTTTTTTTTTAAAAAAGGGGTGACCGAACCTTGTTTCCGAGGTTGACTACATATCCTTGGCTGTAAAGGAATCAGGTCAGTATCGTTTTGGAAAAATTTGGTAGCTGGGACTACCAGGCACTGGAGTTAAGCATGCTGTTGCTGTTACTCTTACCGTTACTGCTTGTCACACCTCCTTTTTATGGAGCCTATTACTATACCCCGGGAAGGGATATAATAAAAGGAAGGAGTTTTTCCAATTTAAGGACAATCGGAACGGGATTAGTTATTTAAATTTTTCAGAGTCGCCACTTGAGAATATAATGGTGTCCCAAGTCACCGGTTTAATCCCGAACCGAGGAAAATTTGACTATGTTACAGTCTGCGAACTAGAAATCCGGATAAGGAATTCTGTTAACCCGGGAGAAGGTGTTAGGCACTCCCGAATTCCGTGGTTCTAGCACGGTCGCTCAACTGTTGAATTTGATTTTTTTTTATCCGATTCCGATTATATGCTTTTAATTACGTGCATTAATATTCCGTTTTTCAATTTTATAAAATTACAACGTCGTGAAAATANTGGGTCACATAAATGTGCACCCGTACTTGAGAATGTATATTAAAATTGTACCTATGGTCTCTATTTATTTATCACTTTGGAAAAAATCGTGGAGTTAGCTAAACGGTCCTTCCGAATCTAAAATATTATAATAATTATTTGAGGGCCCCGTGTATCTTAACTTATAACGAGGCTCGTCTCATTGTATTTTAAAAAGTTTAACCTAGATCGTACTATGTTTTCTATCACTGTTTTTCCTTAATTGAAATAACTATTAGTATAGTTTTATTGTGTATTTCATTCACATC